>JAVQIZ010032154.1:0-20111 GCA_036023535.2 Galaxias brevipinnis
GGTGCGGGGGGTCCTGTTCTAGAGACAAAGGGACTGAAACAATGAATAAAGACCTGGTTGGAGTCATTATGAGCTTAAGTGTCTTTCTGGAGATTCAAAGGAACGACCGCGGAGAGGAAGTTATTACATGTTGTCTCTGAGTATTAGCAATGTCCTGACAATGAAAAAAAACGGGAATGTTTGACACCCTTTAACTTAGTTGTGACAATTTTATAAATCTCAACCTGCAACAATCAGCTAAACTGCATATAAAGAGATGTGGGCTAAAAAAATGACATTGCCAAACAGTGGCATTACATAAATGCTGAAACAAAGCTGACCAGCCATCCTCTTCTTCACGCATGATCTACGATCTATGACAGTGTCTTGTTTCCCCCCCATAGAGGAGCTGACTGGAAACGGCCGCTCCATGCTGGTTTGTGACTGTAAATGAACCAGGACTGTGGATGTCCAGCCTCCTGCAGCTACAGATAAAATGAAACAAACAACCAAGCACACCCCCCCCCTCCTCGACACACACACACACACACACACACCCCCACACCTGACCCGACGTCCTTCCCCGAAAAAAAAAAAATACAACACAAACACAAACAAACACAAGCTAATGCATTGAGTGAGTCAAGCTTGGCTGACATTCCCTTTGCCTCAGATATCTGCTAACAGACCACTTCCTGGCAGCGCTGCATCAGCCCTGGCACCAGCCAGGCACACGGAGAGACACATTAGTCAGCACTATTCTGTGGCACGGCGCTAGCAGCAGGGGAGCAGCGCGGCGATCGGAGGAGAACGCGGCCCCCTTTACCGTAACGTGGGCTGGTTATAAAAAAACATTCCGTGTGACCTAGATTCTCTATGGAGATCTGCTCAGTGTTACTAAGAGGGCCCGGTTGAGTCACTGACAGCTTTACTTGTCATGGGTGACTCGGTGAGAGTGTGGCTAGAGCCCCCCTGTGTCGCTCCCCGACGATGGAGTTAGAGAACGTGGGGTTATGTCCCCGTGTCTCTCCCCGACGATGGAGTTAGAGAACGTGGGGTTGTGTGGAAAGACTACGGAGAGACCGAATGGAATCCATCAAAGAAAACCAACAGGCCATGTTCTGTCTCCTCGCCTCGCCACCAGTTCAAAGTAAGCGTGTTGTTGTGTGTGTGTGTGTGTGTGTGTGTGTGTGTGTGTGTGTGTGTGTGTACTTGTGCACGCATGTTTGTGTGTGTGGTGTGTTCCGTGCGCACAAGTTCACGGAGCTGGGGCCCGCCGTGCGAATAAATGTCTTTCTCTCACTGTGATGGCTGCAAAGAGCCCCAGTCTTCAGCCCACTGCTCCTCTTCCCTGATAGCTCTCATTATTCTGTGACAAATTGCTTTTAATGCAGCCATTGACGACGAGGTGACAAGGAGAACGCCAGGGATGAATCCTCTGCTTGTAATCTGGCCCGGGATGCCTCACACACGGAAGTTTTATCAGCAGCAAAGACTGGAATGAATTCCGCCATTTTGTCCCTGCTGAAGCCATGACAGAGCCTGCCTTTCTAGTGGCTCTGAGAGGGGGAGGAAGAAGGGAGAAAGGGACCCAGGGAGGAGAGCACAAAGACGCAGGGATGGACTGACTAGGGGCTGTTGATAAACTTTCAGAATAGTTCTCTGTTAGGAGAGGCTCCGCAACCCTGTCGTAATAGACAGAGGGAGGGCGACGGGGGGGGGGTTACAAAGCCCCGGCTGAAGAGAGAGGGATTGAAGAGAGGAGGAGGGATTGAAAAGAGGAGGAGAGATTGAAAGGTTTCCTTTTTGCCTAATCAGAAGCAGCTGAGTGAGTGGCGATAGTTTGGGAACAAGTGCTGTTTCACTCTCCGAGCAAAGCCTCCGGCCTCAAACTATTCCTACAAATAAATCCCATGCGGGCATTGAATTATAGTAGGGACTCGCTGCACTAAAGCTGTAATCGCTTGCTTGTGTAAACATGAACGTCTGTGGGTTGTTTTTTTAGTTTTTTTTCTGTGGCAAATTTTATAAAGCACGTTGCAAAATTCTCACGGAAGTTGTATTTTCATTTGATCCAACATTCATCCGTCATTGTCAAAAGATAAGTTTGATATTTAAATTAGTCATCGTAAATTCCACTCAATCAAGCATAATCTGATGTTATGATCTGCCATGTGAACTTGACAGGCCCTAATATTTCAACTTCAGAAAATGATGCTTAAATAATTACTTATTCTAATTGCTATGGGTGAGGAGTATTACGTATTCTTTGTCGATAGCTTCTATCTAATTAGCATATTTTCATTACCTTGGTAAATTAATAATTTAGAAGGTCTGAAATAGACATGAAATGTTGCGCTTTGGTACATTGATGGATTTAGAGAGGCACTGAATTTATTTGGTGTCTCAATTCTCATGGGTAGACATGAATAATTAGCGGAATCTCTTTTCTTGAGAGCAAAATTGCGCCAAAACCACAGCCCACAACACTGCAAATAATCCATAAATGTAACTACAGTGTGTTGAGAGAAACCTGAATAAATGCTTTTTTTTTTTATTTGTAACATTCACGTTCTGATGCTTCATGCAATAACATTTTCGAGTATGTTGAGGAGGTAGTGGCACCCCTGTGCAGCCACTTGACATTATTGAAGATGAACTTCATGAGCAGGCTACAAATTTTTTTTTTAAATACATACATTCTCCATAACGTACCATGGTTTTGAAAATGGATTTGCTTTGCATCACAACAAAGTGGGTAATACCCTCCAATATAACTCATTTACCTACCTTTCCAACTTTCATTCACACTATCACCCCTCCCCTCTCTCTCTCCCTCTCTCTCTCTCTCTCTGTTTTTACCAGGCCTTTGAGAAACAGCCGGTTCTGAACAGACTCAGTCAGTATAAGATGAAAACATCATGATTTATGTTTTTCCCCTCCCCACTTGTTCAAAGTAAGGACATTCCATATTTCAAGTCTGCTGACAGATGTATTTGAAATTAAAAGCCCATGATAAGTAATGCCTTTTTGATGTTGGACTGTGAATAACTCAAACAGTCTGATTGATTTGAAAATCCCACCGACAAACAGAGCAGGTTTTGCAGCGCCGCATGGGAACAACACTTATGTGAGGCTGGACGCTATATGTCATACATGAGTGGATGGGGAACGTTTCACTGAAATGCCCGTCTGAAGAAGCCTTTTTCTTATTCATGGCACTGCATTAGAATAGCACATGGTAGAAATATACAGGAGCGATTGTGTCCAAAGCCAGAATAGAGTAGATGCATTATGTAGGAGTGGAGTTTCACCTTGAAAACGAATGAATGGTGGACGTTTTGATTTAAAAAATAAGGATGTCCTGGTTCCAGAGTCCAGAGTTGGCATATAGGCATGGTATATTCCTTTGACAGATTAACAAGACCGAAAGTATAAATAAAAATCTGTTGAAAGAAAGAGGGAGTGCATTTGTGGTGAGATTATGTTAGTTATTATGTAAATGTTCTGATTGTTTTAATAGTATATGATATTAATCTACAATAAAATAATGTTCCTTAGTTAGTGTAGCCCTCCAGATTATTTGCTACCCCCTTTGATAAAAAAGTAAATGTTAAGAGTAAGAAGCGTGTTATTTTTGGTCAGAACCACTCATTGCAGAAAGCTAGGGACTAAATCAACAAAAAAGAGTCAACAATAAAAACGTCAAAGCCTATTCACAAACATATTTAAAAATAAAACCAATTCTATTTTATGTGCATTTACTGCAAGGTATGTGAGTCAAACGGTGCTATATTTATTTCTGCTTGAATAACTGGCTTTGAGTAGAAGCCACCAAAAACAGAGCTTATAAGGCCTAATGTTCTAAGAATTCCCTAGCTGGCTACTATTTCCATTTGGCTATATACTCTGTAACTTGTAGAAAACATTGATATAGCTGCTTTCTTTTTGTAGGCCTCTATTTTGCAGCATGTAGCGTTTTACTGGGATTGCATTGACACCATGTTGTCAATTTGAAAACAGACAGCTGTCAATTGCTTTTGGCCTGACGGTCTGAAGATATTGAACGTGCACCTTAAGACACAATACAAAAAACGTAACAATAATTCATCAAAAAAAAGTGCACGGCTTGCATAGTATATGCTGAATTATATATTTTTCATCAAGCATTTTAGATGTAAAACTTATCCTCTTGGTAAGATATCGGTCACCTTTGAATGGAGTGTTATGAATGGTAATCCAACCTGTCACCTCCTGCTGAAAGACAGAATTTTAAAACATGTAAGTGACGGAGTGATTGATTATGCCAATACATTGGTAGAGGTCATATTGATTGGTTATGTTAAGGCAAATTCCTATTTTTTTTTTACATGTGACCAAACAGACTCCATAGACATATTGACATGACCTCTCATATTCATATGGAATATATCAAAGGCTATCAAGAATACATTGACATTGACCATCTACAACAAGTGAAACCTTTGCCCATACTGTTTTCTAGAACAGATGTTGTTGTTGTTTTGTTTTTTTCAATGTTCCATGTATACTTTTAATCAAAATGAATGCATCTAAGATGATGGATTACAACCCAGTAAGTGATTGATTAATACATTGATTTCTCCAGGTGATGTTTTTTTGCTGGTGAGTCTCCTGTCTCCAATGAGGCAGGAAGTGGAAACACAGATGAGGGGATGTGGTTCCTGTTAGTGCTGAAGGCCTCATTAGAACCACAGGTGTGTAACGTCATCATCCCTCCCCTGTTGTTTCCCATACAGTCTGTTAAGGCGAGAGAGGGCATAGAGATGTGTGAAACCATATCCACAAATTCATACGACCGACTAATTTTTCTAGCAAGTCCCCCTAACAAGACAGAAAAACCCTATAGACAAATATACAGCTTTATTACAGCAGCTCGTAAACAGGTAGATACCCAGTTCAAATAATCCATCACTCAAACAAACATAAAAAGCGGATGAATAGCCATAGGCAGAGATCCCGGAGCTGTCTGCCATCCATGCACAACTCTGCCTTAGCGTCAGCCCTCTCTGGGAAACAGTGGGCTCTCTCATTAGACAGGGGACGACAGCGAGTGATTCATTACCCACACTAAGCTAAAACCCGCTATTAAAACTCAAAAAGCCATTAGAGGAATCCATAATGAACCCAGCAGCAGCAGGTGCGCGTCGGGGGGCGCCCTGCGCTCGGAGACGACACACACACACACGCCGCTACACGACAGTCTGGTAACTCCGGTGGCTATTAGCATGTCTGCCTCAGCCGCCATTCCAATGGAACAGCCATAGCCGCTTTTATGTTTTGTTTGTTTTTTTTAAAATGTGCGTCGTCTCTGCCGCACTCTCCTCATTGTGGATGCAGCGAGGCACCGCTCGCGCCGGCTTGGTGTTAGTCAAACGCCGCGTGACAGTATTGACCCGAGCCTGTTTACTGAAAGGAGTTCCGAACAGGATCAGCTAAACATATATTATGGCGGATCGATACTCACTGAAGAACATAGCAATGAGGCAAATATTAGCCCCCTCTCGCAGTCTACATTAGGCCCGACTTCTCTCCCTGCAGCGTGCCTCTCTCACAGCAGAAACAATGGAGGGGGGAGATCATGGATTGATCCGGTCAAAATAGATCCATGGTCCGAGGGGAAACCTCACGGATATCTCACTAAACCTGTCCAGATTTAAAAGACGGAGCGTGTGTGTTTGTGTGTGTGTGTGTGTGTGTGTGTGTGTGTGATGGAGACTGAGAAAGAAAAAGACAGAGAGAGTCAGAATGAACATGTTGAGGTGGCAGGAATACTTTACCAGTAAGAGGCAGAGAGAAGGAGAGAGAAAGACGAGAGGAGGAAAGGATTATTACTGTGGCCCCTGGGGTCTCTCTCAGCCCCATTATAACCTTAGTTATACCTTCCACCTCTTTCATCTTTAACACACTTTGTCTCTTTCTCATAATGCTCCCATACGATAGCACAGGCTTGCATAGTCACCTGAGGACTTTCTCTATTACCTTAAGTGAAGTGAATCACAAGCAGTGTAGATTGTATGACGTCTCACTATTAACAATAATATTGGAATGAAACTGAATTGGTGCAAGGGTTTGTATCTTTTCTCTATTGTTCTGTCCATAATGTCTGTCTCGGCCTCTGCAATCCGTACTCGTGTCAGTTGACACGCCCACTTTCCTTCCCAGGTGTTGTTTAGTTTGCACTGCCACCAGGACCAAAGCCATCTACAGTAGCAGACAGCGAAGGCTGCTTTGACGGACAGGACAGACGCCACAGGTACACCATCGGTGCATCAGCCGTCGTTGTCGGAGCCCTAGGGTCTCCCATTGACCTCTCCGGGCAGCACCGGGAGGCTCCAGCTCTCGTCAAACACACCAGCCATGGGAGAGTGCTTACGCAAAAGGTCACAGGTTATGGCGCCCAGAGTGCCTCTAAACTCACTCGACCTCCACGGAGTGTGTTTGGATGAAGGGGTGTCCCGCGAGGTAGTCGCCGGGCAGACTTAGGGGATGGGATAGCCCCGGCGCTGTGGAGCAGATCCGCTTCCTTCAGCCAGGTCAGGCAGCCATGCAGTCAAGCAGCAGGACACAGGGGCATCAATCATGCCAACTCCCTTAGGGGTGACCCGCTTGATCCTGGAAAGCATACAGGCCAAGCAGGGAAGGCAAATGTACAGGTATCGGGGTCAATGGGAACGTCTTGTGGAGTCCATGCTTCTTACAGACTATATGTCATGCTAGTTAGAGAAACACTTCTTTTTTCTTTTTTTTACATATTTGTTTCCTAGTCTTTTTTTTTTCGTTTTTTTTTTACATGTTATTTCATGTTATCCTCCAATTTCAACCTTAACTCAAAAAGAGGACATTTCCCACTCTGCTCTAGCAAATGTAGTTTTGCCACCCCTGAACCATAGCTCCAGCTCCCAGGGCCACTACGGCGGCCATTAATAATGCACCGCTAATCTCCAGCATCCATCTGATCACGGGGCTTTCTCCCCCAGCACCCTCTCCATTTCTCACCTGCACAGAATCTCCATCAACACCTCCTCCACTCCCTCTGTGCAGAGTTCACCTCGGCTGATGTCCCGTGGCTCAGTTTAAATGAGCTCTAACAACTGTATAATGTGAAATAGCATTGCCTTTGCCAGACCCGAACAAAAAAAAACTTTAAAAAAAGATGTTCTGAGCTAATGGCTGTTCCCTGGACAAGTAATGTAATATTTTTTTGTGAAAAGGAGAAGGGTAGAGGGGTGGGGGTGATGGGATGACAGGGATGGATGTTTGGATGGAGAGAGAGAGAGAGAGTAAGAGAGAGATAGATAGAGAGAAAGAGAGAGAGAGAGAGAGAGAGAGAGAAGCAGAGAGAAACTGAGATTGGTGGATGCGTTGGATGGGGTAGGTGATTTAATCTGTACTTTGGGTCTTCGATCCGTCCTTCTCCAGTCCACTCTGACAGCCCGACCAGAATGGACAGATTAATCAAAATTAGATTCTCATAGTTCACTTACCTCATCCCCCCAACCACCCACCCACAGCACACACACACACACACACACACCCACACCCACACACACATACATACACACACACACAAACACCTCACCATGATGACATTGAACATGTCCATTCGCATGCTAATCCCCTTTTAGAAGATCTAAGAAGGAAGCTGGCAATATGACCTGGTTACGCTTCTCTCAAGTCTATCCCATTCGCGTGGTTTTAAAAATAATGACGAGATGGAAATGCAAACGGTTCAGCTCTGTAGCCTCCTCGTTAGGACCTTCACCGCTATGCAATTTATATATGTATGCATGTGTTTCCAGAAATAACAAGCCTGGCTATAAGAAGAGTACTGATGTTTAATTCAATTTCATTATGTAACACGGCATTGCACTGGCCTTGTGTATGAACTCCAATGGCTTTATTAATAGAAATTATACGTCCCAATATTTCAGAGAGAAGACCATACATTTTTTGTGCTTTAAAGCCACGTTGGTACTTTACACTTAGAGCGGTACTCTAAAGGAAAAAATGCTGCAAGGAAGATTGGTGTGTGCCTACAGAGAATGCTACATCCTTGATGTCTGAGCACAACAAACAACATTCTGAGCACTAAACAACACTCCCGTGGCACGTAACATGTTAAATGTTAATATGTTTTTTTTGTTCACCAGCAAGTCGGTATGTAATATCATATGACAATGCACAATCATTCGAAAGATTATAAAGCTTTAAGAAGACATAAACCTGTCAATTTAGAATGATAAAACACGGTCAGAAGAATAATGTTACATCCAAACTGGAGATGAACATGCAAGCCTTTAACTGGAAAAAAAGGAAAAGAGAAGAAAAACAGCCACACTTTAAAAACATGACTCATCACATTGAGAGGCTAAATCACTCTATTCAGTGAGCCTAATTCCCTTCCCTCCTTTCCCCCACCTCGAGCTAAGTACCTCGGCCTGCCTCCTCCGTGTCTCCTTCCACATGCAGGGTGTTGGGTGTCACTAAGAGCACTTTGCTGGTCCTGGGACCCAGCAGCAGCAGCAGCAGGAGGAGCCAGGAGAGAGCCGGCTCGGTACAAGCCCCAGCAGCAGATGCCCCGGCCGCCCCCATCCGGAGAGAGGGAGAGAGAGAGAGAGAGAGAGAGAGAGAGAGAGAGAGAGAGAGAAAGAGGGGGGGGGGGGGTTAATGGAGTTTTTTAAATAGACCTGACTAAAGAGACTAGAGTCTCCCACCAAAAAAAAATGTGAAAGTTAAAGGGTGTCAGTGAAAAATGAGTCCTTATTATTAAAGTGAGTCTGTGTGTGAGTGCTTCAAAATACCCCAGCAGCCCCCATTAGACCTCAGACTTACCCCCACCACCAACCTGCCGAATAGCTAACCACCAACGGAGGGCGTGCCTGTGTGTGCGTTGGTGTGTCGGTGTGTGTGTGTGTGTGTGTGTTAGGGATGGGCACAATTATTCGAATATTCGATTATTTGAAATGATGTGGGTATTCAAATATAGCTGCAATTATTTATTTATATTTTTGCCTAAAGTTAATTTAAATATTATTCATTAGCGATTTTGATAACATAATGTTCATAACTTGTACACCAATACCATTGAAATGTGTAAAAAGTAGAAAGAAAAAGCACAATTTCAATGCGTTAGATACATTTTACCTGCTTTCCACAAAAGTAGTTTAAACTTGCAGGCAGTGCGCCAACTGAAGGCACGTGAGCGCTCTGTGCTAGTGCACTGGATCACCGATACAAAGACATGCACTTTTTAGCTCCGACTGTCAGCTCAGAGATCAAAGAAAATCTGTCCAAATATGTGTATTTAGTGAAGGCCAGTTCACGGGCCCTTCAGGCTACATTACAAGTGTGCTATAGCAAAAAAATAAAATAAAAACATAAAAAAAAAAGTTTTCTTATTTTTTTCCATATAATCTTTTTATTTCGGTTAATCGATTAACCGAAATATTTTGGATAGAATATTCGAATAGTGATATGGCCTAAAATGCCCATCCCTAGTGTGTGTATGTGTGTCTGTGTGTAGGTGTGTGTGTGTGTGAGAGAGAGAGAGAGAGAGAGAGAGAGAGAGAGAGAGAGAGAGAGAGACAGAGAGAGAGAGAGAGAGAGCGAGAGAGAGAGAGACAGAGACAGAGACAGAGAGAGAGAGAGAAAAAGAGAGAGACAGAGAGAGACACAGAGAGAGAGAGAGAGAGAGACAGAGAGAGAGACAGAGAGAGGGAGAGAGAGAGAGACTCCACAGGAAATGAGGGCTATTATCTCTATCTCTGTTGCCGCAATTCCTCTTTGATACTTTATCTCCCCGAGGAGCTTCTGTGGTATTTTCTTTCTCTCTCTCTCTCTCTCTCTCTCTCTCTCTCTCTCTGTCAAAGTCAGGTTCAGTCATGGTGGTGTTATATCTCTGTGTGTTTGGTTTCAGTCCGATTTGTTGCAGACAACATTTCTAATAAAGGATGTTTTCCAGGAAGAAAAGGGTGGATCCCCGGTTCAAGCTCACATACCGACAGGCCGTTCATCGGAGAGGCGGGGTTTGATTCACAAAATGTGCATGTTTTTTTTCTTTGTTACAACAGAAAGAGGGCATAGGTCCCACTAATACCAGGCCCATACATTCTAACATTATCCCTATCACTATCCAAGACAAATGGTCTGGGATAGGCTCCAGCCCCCCCGCGACCCTGCATAGGATAAGCGGTATAGCTAATGGATGGATGGATGGACTATCCAAGACAAATAAGTTCAAACAATCTGGGTTGGAAGAGTTCACCGTATATGTGTAAATTATAGTCAGTCTTTGCAGACAGACAAGGTGGCCTGGACAAAGCAAGAAAACATTTCTTTCAGAAGTAAAAAGCTATGAATCTGTTGCCATGGGCACTAGAACCAAAAGGGGAATTTGAGAGGGATAAATAAGCACCGTTTTTGGTCCATTATTATTTAAAGGCTTTTTGTCACTGGTCTTGAAGGAGTGACTAACTCCCATGAAGTCTTTCCTTCATGTTAACAAAGCCATCGTGATTGGCTTGCTCTTTGCTTTTTTGGTGTGAAATCACAGTTGACTTTTATAGCAGGTGTGTAAAGAAAATGTCAGTCCGTAGTGTCAGCGGCTTGCCACAGCAGTAATAATATACTACTACTTATTGATAATATAAATTATTTTCTGATGAACAGTTGGGGGAAAAGAGGTGTCTCTCTATCTCTATAGTATAGCATAGAACGCATCCTTAGAAAGAGTAGAAATGGAAAATGCTTAAAATTCAAGGTTTTAGAACTGCGTGAGCAAACTGTGTCATGGTGGTTTCACCTCATTCTGTGGGAAATATTTTCTCGGTGCGACTTGAGCCAAGAATGTGTTTGTTAATACTTTCTACTGTAGCTGTGAATAAATCAGACGTTTGCCTTGGTCCTGCTTACTCTCACATAATCACCAAGGCTAGATCAGTGGAAAAATACTTCAACCTTCATGCTGCTTTGTGCTATCAATATAATGGTTTTGTATTAGATCATGTTGAACAAATATGAATACTAACAATAAATATAAGATTTATATTTTTACATTATAGATGTATCACTGATTTTTGCCGGGTATGCTTACTTCTGTTCAACGACAGTTCCATAGTCTTTCCCATGAGCTGTCCTTTTGTTTTCTATTTCACCAAACTACCCACTTCAGTGTCGACGGGCATATGTGCGAGACGTGATTAAATCTCGATGTAGCATCCAAGCACTCAGACTACCAGCCAGCACTGTCCAAGCCATTTCAATCAATTCATTCAGCGAGACTAAATAACAACTCGAAATAATGCTGGCACTTGAACGCGGTCGCCTGGGTTCAAGACAGATCATAGAACGACAGTGAGACTTATTGATTCAGTTTTGTTTGACAAAGGATCATGTTTAAGTTTATAGTTTGAATTGCATACACATGAATTGCATATTATCTGATGTTATCATTCCTCATATAAATAAAACTGTTTTTTTGTTTACCTTTTAGGCTTTAGATGGGTAATCTCCTCAAATAGTCAAGACAGTAGGGGCTCTCCAAAGTGTCTGGAGACAACACTCCGGAACCCAAGCCCACCCCTGGGGCCTTTTGGCCAGAGTTCTTCACCGAGTTCCAAGGTTCCAGACGTTCTGAAGAGCCAGCCACTCAAGAGCATCCAGAACCGCTTGCCAGTCCCTCTCACGGTGTCCAGACATGGAGAGGGGGGGGGAAAGCCCCGGCCACTCCAGACGAAAACCACTCGGCAAGAAACGAACGCGTGGAACGACAGCCTGTCCAGCCAAGCCTGCACGTGACCTGCTGCCCTACGGTTTGAAAAAAGGAGATTGCTACACGCACTCAAGTTGTCCTCTGCCGTTAAACAACGGAAAGAGAACAGAGCAGAAGATGAAGTGCCAAAGGGGAAGCAAGAGGCTCAGTGGTAGGAGCGGCTGCTGGTTCTGCGTGAGAGTACAAGCGAGCACAGAGTATTTACAGTGGAGGGAAAACTTGGTCAGACAAGAACAGACTAGATTCAGACACTAAGATTAGTTGAGAAAGAAAAGTGAATCATTGCTATATGAAAAAGAAAAAGAAAAATGAAACTGCTCACAATGGAAAAAAAAAGAAACCTGAAATGGAAAACGTTAGCAAAGGTTAAGGTTAGAATGAATTCCTTCGTGGGGGGATTTTCTACATAGTGCCAAATTGTCTATGTTCATAAATTATGTAAGGCTCTCTGCCTAACCACCAGTCACTGTAACCACAACTTCCTGTTCTAGACTGTTTTGTCAGTAGACATACTGTTTCTACAAACAGAGGTCTATGGCTCTAGATGCCTTTGTAAAAAATAAAAAAATAAACGATAAAAAGCAAATATTATTTTAAGAACATCCAAAACAATGAAGTGTGTCAAAGATTAAATGGAGTGTCGTTAAGAAGGGAAAGGCCTTGGTAATGTCTTAGTGTCATTAAGAAGGGAAATGTCTCATTAATGTCTTAGTGTCATTACGGGGGAAATGCCTTGGTCATGTTTAAATGTCATTAAGTCTCCAACACCCCCACCCACTGATGACAGTAAGCCAAAATGACTCAAAACAGAAGATATATCTCCACATTTATAACCCACTGGTCATCCCCCTTTTTAACGCACAGTACATTCAAACTGCACTCACACGCAACCTGATGTAAAGCCACCAATGTGAGTTTTCCTTTGCTCCCTGCTAAATGAATCAACAGGCAGAGGGCCGAGGGAGTTTCACTTGCGTCTTCTACCTCTGAGGTTAGTACCAGGTGCAGGGCTTCCGAGAAGTCATGTGACATCTCACTGACTCACTCACTCACTCGCTCTTTCTCTATTCCTCTAAGACAAAAAATGAAATGAAAGATGGGATGGATAGAGGTGGTGGAGGGGGGAGGGGTGGGAGGGGGATCCTTTTCTCTACATATTTTCATTTAGAAGGTTTGATACTCTCATCACGACATGCTTTGAGAGTTTCAAAGGATTCTGGGACAGAGAGACAGAGTGGGTGGTGTCGCCGGAGAAGAAGATGGAATTCTCGTTCTCACACCTTTGTAGCACCCGTGTGTTATCGATGCCATTTTGACCCACCATCGTTCTTCTATCCTTTCGTGCCCTCACTTCTTGTCCTCTCTCCATGTGCCTTGTCCTCAATTTCTCCATCTCCCTGTTTCTCGGCCTCTTTTTTTTTTTTACTCTGCCTTTTCCCTCACTTCTTTGCTTGTCCTCCTCCTGTAGAGGACTGCTAAAATCTTCAAAGCCTAGGGTACAGTCGTGTGTTTGTGTGTGTGTGTGTGTGTGTGTGTGTCAAGGTATATGATATACATGCTCTTACATACAGCCCATATTTGTTGCAACGGATCATTTTGAGCTGCTTTGTCTTGCCCACATTTTAGACGTGCACACAGGCTTAGATATGCACACTCCATTTACTGTAGGTTACATGTTGCTGTTCACACAAGGACAGATTTGTATATTGCTTTCTTGCCATACACAAAAACTTTGATACATTTTATATATTGACTATAAGGATCATAGGATCATATTATAACAGTAATGTTATAAACATAATACATATATATTTATACAAACTGTTTCAGAGCAACTGTTACAAAGTGTTTTGTGTCTGTAAATGACATACAAATGTAAACACAGCAACCACAGTGAAACCATTATTACATTATTCTTGATAACAAAGATATCAACAGTTGGTATTTTACGATGTATGATGTAAGGATGTAGGAAATATTGCTTAATCCCAGAGGTTAATCCTTTAGATTTGAATATCAACGCCGTTGATTCAATATGGCGTTGTACTTCATGCTGTACACGCGAAGTCTAAATTCAAAGTTTTAAGTGATCTACAACCATAAACAATTTCCTACATTTCTAACGCAAAGAAATACCTATCAAGTGTAAACAGGCAACATAAGCGACACACTCGCACTCAGCAAATTTGGAAATTGCCTGTGATTTCAATTTGACAAATTCTACGTTACACCAAACTGTCTGCCTCCCGCTGTGAGTCTCGCTTCCTGACACTTGTGATTCCAGCCGCATAGCAGAGACAATCTGGAGTGCAGCCCATGCCAATTACAAGGCAATCAGACTTGCTGATGAGTCCAGCAGCTGTTGGAGGACCACAAACAGGAGCGTGATGGTAAACCTGCCACCCAGTCGCATCTGTAGTTCCATAGCGCGCGCAACATTGACAGTTGTCATGACAATTAGGAGGCATTCTGGAGCACTTTCTCTATAACGTTTCTCTTAACAGCTGGAGAAATGGTGACAGGTGTGCTTGCAATGGGTTCTTGATCGTGGCTTGGTTCTCTCGGTCATAAAACAGGGAAACGGACCAAAGCACAAAAGCCCGGTAAAAACTTGAGGGAATTTTTTTTTTTGACATTTCCATTTCTGTTTGTACTTTTGATACAGAACAGAAAATTGTCATGCATTCTGCTGCCCCGACTACAGCGCGTCTTGCGCTGTCAGCACAGCTAGCTGCACTGCGGGCCAATCTCATCTTGTTTACACATTGTGCTTGTTTGCACCTCCAATCCTTCCAGTCTACAATTTACTGGCGTGGGTGAAAGCACATTGTTAATATACAGGCAGCCCATCAGTTGTCAACAGCTCGGGGTGCAAAGGAAGTAGCTGTACCTGGCTGTATAGGGATTATAAATATGCAATATGACTTCCCGGTTTCACACGCACCAGGTAGTCCCAGTGGTAATAACGATAAGGCGGATGAAGTTGCCAGGTAAGAGATATCCTTCGAACCCACTTCAATCTATGTACATACGCTAGAAAGGTTACCCTTTTCTTCCATTTCTGATTCCAATTACTGTATAGCCAAGCTGTCTCTTTCTCTATCTATCTGCCCCACCCACCATTCTCTCTCTCTCTCTCTCTGTCTCTCTCTCTCTCACACACACAAACACACACACTCACACACACACACACAGACACACACACACACACATATCCAAAGGTTCAAACCGGAGAACTAGGGTGAAGCACACGGCAGAAGGAAGAAAACAATCCTCTGCTGACATGTAGCTTCCTAGGAAAGAAGCACGCTGCAATTGTTCCAATTTCACATGAGAAAGACAGATATTGCACCGACTCACTGACTGCACGAAAAGCTCGGTGCAAAATTGCAAAATGAACCCTCTTTCCCCAGACCGCTGGGTGACAGAGAGGCTCTCAACCGTTCCACTCTGAGTAACATCCTGTGCACGTGCAGTTGCCATTGATGGAACCCTCCCACAGATTAAGACACACACACACACACACACACACACACACACATAAAATCTTCTGTTGCCACTGACTGTATTTCCCTCCCTTAAGACCCTACAGTTGCCTCACAAACACACACACACAGACACACACACCTAAACACACACACACAGACACACATACCTAAACACACACACAGACAAACACACAAAACATTCCGCTGCCACTGACTATTTCCCTCCCTTCAGACCGTAAAGTTGCCTCACAAACACACACACAGACACACACACAGACACACACACAGACACACACACACACACACACACACAGCGTTATCTACCTGGCTGTCACACTCATCACTTTGCATTCTGATTATCAGAGATTCTCTAATGGTACAAATTGATTCTTTTCCCTCTGCAGGTGCGGCACACATTTTAGAAGCAGGTCGAATTACTGGCTAACCACAGTTGCGGTTGCTGTCATATATTTTCATTTTTTTCATTTTCCTTAAAGTTGCCCCGATCGAGCAGGTAAATCTCTGACATGCCAACACAGAAGGCAGCAACACATCCCTCATCCAGGATAAATGAAGAGGGGCCAGCAGGAGTCAATGTTGCTGCGGTACGACCAGGCTCTGCAGCAGGTTAATAAACAGCCGGCATGGCGCCCCAACAATCAATCCATGGGCCCCGAAGACATACTTTAATTGCAACTTTATTTTTCGATAATTGTCTCTGATTGGCTTTAAATGTTTATGTCGGTGCCAGGTCAGCCTATCTACTTCGATGGTTTCTTTCTTGTTAAGTGGGTATGCGTGCGCTTGCATTTGCATACCGTGTACACGCATCCGGGAAGACCTCCAATGACTAATTTAATGCATGCTATTAAATCAACAAATATCAGGACGTGTGTTGTCCCATTGCACACAGCTGGTTGCCATAGCAGCTGAAAGCCTGGATGTCTTCCCACAATTTAAAAAGCACCTTTTATTGATAAATGTCTTCCATCCCAGCTGTTCAAAGGGCAAGCGACCCGCTTGCTTAGCTTCAAAGGGCGACATGGAGAGACTTCTCTCCACGTGCCTTTAGAATGTGGCCAGGGTCAAAGCTCAGGTTTTTGGGAGGAACTGAAAGGGGTTAACGGTCTCGTACTGTGACTTAAAGGAGCATAACACCCAAAAACAACAAATTAATTCATTATTCTCCTCTTATTAAACAACAAATGAACAAGTGAGAGAAGTCTATAATAACGGTGTTCTGTGTTCTGAACACTGACAAACATAAATGGAGTCAGAGACTGTGTCATTCAGATTGATGAGATCCTAGAAATGTATTTACCTTTCCAGTTTTGTGTTCCGTGAAGTAAATGAACAATCACAATCGCTGTATAAACCCAACATGGGAACAGATATGTTTGTTCTCTTCTTGAGGAGCCATTTGGTATGTTTCAACCACGGGCTTATTGTTTTGCTACATTACAAGACCTACACATGCTCCTCCAACTGTTATTTTTTCTAATAGACTTAACAACCAAGGGGGCTGTTATTCATGTTGTCTTAATGTTCCACTCATCCTTGTGTGTTACCTTATGGGGGCGTTTCCATTGAAGCAACAGAAAGGGTACGCTATTGGGTGGCTAGATATTTAGCCAGCTAGCTAGTTATAACTAAATAGCCTTTCATTATATTTAGCCAGCTAGCTAGTTATAGCTAAATAGCCTTTCATTATAATGGTGCAGGCTGCCCCTTTTTTCCCCGTTCAAGAACATGACTATGATTATGTTGATGGTTTAGCATTGCTTCTAGATGGTGACGTGCAACTGTGAATGGTCAGTATATTTGAACACCAAGCCCGAGAAACGAAAACGACGTTTAACAGAATAACAAAAAATCCTAACAAAAAGTGTGAGATTATTTAGTTATTTAAGGATATGGGAGATGTACTAATGAACATTTTAAAGCTGCTAGAGGCAAGTTTCCTCTAGTAGGGGATTTTGGCAACCCCTACCGTTCGCTTGGTGCAATTCATTTCCCAAGAAGACGTGCAGGATGCTCATGGTCACTGCATATCACTAACACCATCAGCAACCATTCTCTACGTATGGGCATCTCTTCCTCATTTACTGACGCACTTCCTTGTGCCATAAAGCAATTTGTCACAGTTTTGCAGGAGATTGTGCCCGCTGGCAGACAAAATGAGTGGTAAATATTAAGACTTCAAGAGGACTGTTTTTTTCATTCTTCCGTAGACATTTCCAACTGTAGAAAGGTATCGTTAATACCTTCATACGAAAAATGTGTTTATAGTTTCTCTAAAGCAAAATAATAAGAGATGGTAAATTTCCCCAGTAACTTACAGGAACACAGCTTTCTGGAGTCATCCTGCTTCACCTTTCCCAGTCCTAGGCAACGTTATTAGCATGACATGCCCCCAACCCAACCCCACACCCACGCACTTCTCTACAAGTATACTCTTCATAAAAAGGCTCTGGCAGAATCTCCTTTTGGGGTTTCTGTGTTTGTGTGGGTGGGAGGTGGAATTTTTGTGTTTGACTATAATTCACATGTGTATTATTAACTTTTTATTGAAATGTATGACATTTGAATTTTACTCTAAATGAATGCTGGAAAGTGCAAAAAAAAGACAAATAAAAAACATTGATATTTAAACCTTATGTTCCACATTCCAATGTGTGTCCTACAGTTCTATGTTACAATTATGAATTATTCTTTATTTTGAATATAAAAGGATTTTGTGAAATTTGTGTCTGCTATTCAACGCTTTTGATGTGGTTCTTATCTGGTTTCTTGTCCAGAAATAAAAAGCTGGCCTTTTTTTTGTTGATCTGATCTTTATTTTCTTTTGGCTGACGTGACCTTTTTCTCATTACATGTTCACACACTCCTTAAACAATGTCATCTGGTAATTGCTCAGGACTCAATTTTGTAAAGGGCACAATTCTCTTTTGGCTATCTGAAACAGGAAACGGAAAATATATGTCATTCTCATTCATACTGTCTCACCAGTTGAATAAAAACTGTATTTTAAATCAGTTTCCTTTTAAGCGCCAATAGTGCACCTCCCCCTATCCCCTCGACCTTTGGAGGCTGAATGAATGGGATTTGGAGACCCACACACACATAGACACACACACACACACACATGCGCAGGCACACACAATAGCACATCTGTGAAGTACACTCACCTTATAAACAAAAGCAATCTGCAGGGTCCTCACATTGTGGTAGAGAGGAATATGCAAAACACCTTCTTTGTATAAAAACCAGTGAGTGGATGTAGTGTTTAGATCCCGACCAAAGTGTATGTCTTCGTATATTGGTTCAGATCATGTCGGCCATGTTGTCATCCAGTTGCACTATGGGACATGCATGCAAAACAGTCCATCGCCCTTTACTGTAAATCTCAAAGGGTATCCTACATTAAGTGTGTGGTGTTTGTGTGTGTGTGTATGTGTGTGTGTGTGTGTGTGTGCGTGTGTGTGTGTGTGTTTTGATGCAAAACCCAGTGTTGTTTATATTAAATACACGTTCACTCCTACAAGCTGGAAGATAAAGTTCATTGGATCTGAAAAAGCATCTCTAGAATGTTAAATCACTGTGCTGCAGGTGTGTGTGTGTGTGTGTGTGTGTATGTGACACTGCGTGTGTCTGTGTGTGTTTGAGTGTGTTTTGCTTGTTTGAATGTCGTATTATTCCAGTTGTTTGTGGTACATCTATTTAAACAACATCCTTAAGGACCCGACCTAATCCTGGAGCTTTGCCTCTGCAGCTAGCAGAACATAAAAATGGACTAGCAGTTAGGCTCCAGAACCAGGAGAGGCGAGACCGTCTGTCCATCGAGGGGAGCAAAGTGAGCGTGTCTCTCTCTAGGCGACAGGGCGAATATAATCAATGCATGCTGATTGCCCAACTCTAAAAGACACTCACACACCTCCTCTCCCGCTGTGTGTGTATGTATGTTTGTGTGTGTGTGAGTTTGTTTGTGCGTGTGTGTGTGTGTGTGTGTTTGTTTGTGCATGTGTGTGTGCGTGTGCGTGTGTGTGTGTGTGAGTGTGTGTTTGTGTGTGTGTGTGTTTGTGCATGTGTGTGTGTGTTTGTTTGTGTGTGTGTGTGTGTGTGTGTTTGTGCATGTGTGTGTGTGTGTGTGTGTTTGTGTGTTTGTATCTCTGTGTGTGTTCAATCAGTGTGTGAGCCTATATTCCTTGCTGTGAAGTGCTTGCTTCTCAAACGTCTTTAAAAAAACGTTTTTTTTGTGGAGAAGGTTTCTTTTGTGACAGTATGGGTGCATGCATTCCACATTGTTATCCATGGTTGTCGGCTCTGTGTGCATTCTCTGAGTCCTCTGGAGCTTCCATACATGGGTTGTAGATTACAGTAATGACTGACTGACATGAAAAAATAACAGCACTGATGAAACAAGCAGGTTAAAAAGATTGTATTACTTTCAAGATCGGAGTATTTTCTTGTTACAAAGGTCGTAATCTTCCATTCATAACCGTAACATTCTCTAAAAAAATACACTAGAATACAAACAGATATAATCATATAAATGTGTGTAATATGCCTTCACAACTATGGGTCTACTGTATCTAAAATATATCTACCTCACATGAGCATGCAACAGTCTGACATGACGACTTCAGAGAAGGGTCACTAATCCAAGGACAGAAACAACATACTCCAGACTCCCCCCTCCAGACTCACCCCTTCATCCTCACTCCTCACCCCTCCAGCCTCCCTCTTCCCTCCTCCCTCCTTCCTCCTCACCCCTCCCTCCTCCCTCTCTCCCCCGAGCAGTCCCCCCTTCCCACCCATCGATCCAAATATGA
>JAVQIZ010032156.1:0-19268 GCA_036023535.2 Galaxias brevipinnis
AATTATGTTATTAACAGTAGAACTATGGAAAGCTGAAATTATCAGTGATTTATGATTATATTCTTAAACCAGTCAATCAATCGTTTGATATTAAATAAACATGTCTTTTTCTATTTAACTGCTCAAAGTTGAGGATTTTTTCGTGTAACAACAAAATATACGCTAACTGCGAATTGGCAAGAGATCAATAGATATGAACACTTCTATTTTATGAAGTTAAATATTACTCTGGAATGACTTAAAAGACTCAGATCAACAAAAATGTTGTATTTGTGTTGACTTAAACAGTTTCAAAACGGTACACAGCGCGGTTTTCTTCACCGCTGCGTAAATACAGCTGCCGTCGACTACGCTGCAGCTGTTGGGTTTTACCTGCCTACCATAGGAAACAATGGCACAGCCAGCGCAGGTTTTAACACTGACCATGTGCACTTTGACGGTGATCATGCGAATGTGGCCTTGGATTCGGGAACTAGATGTGTTCGTGCTATGTGTGTATGTTTGCATAGACTAGAGATGAAAGGGGAAAGAATGGCTTTTCTGTTGTTCTCATACTCTTTCTTCTCCATTTTTTCCGTATATCAAATTAAATTGTACTGACCAGATTTGGAAAGGTATGAGCAGAATGAGAATAGTATTTAATATTAAACCTGTCAACCACCGGTTGGAATACAAGGTTGAGTCAAAACAGTCTGTCCTGGTATATCAAAACTCTCAATGTCATGTAGCAGAGATGTGTGTTACTGTACGTGGTTGTACTTATCTCCTGCCATTTAGGGAGAAGCTTCTTTAACAATCTAATCATCTAGTGAATTAAGGGACATCACATTGCACAAACTTTCAGCCTCAGCCAATTGGACGTTTAGACAGAAGGTGAGATGGATATGGAATAGGCGATGAATGAAGGATCTATGAAGAGATGTTGCAAATGTTTTTCCCTACTGTGCTACTTTGTTTTTGCGTGTACAGATAAGGACCTAGGTATCCAGAGGTGCTTGAGTTTGACCTTTGTCTTTTTGTTACCATAGGACGTAGAAGAGTGTGAATATCATGTAAAGCGACTTTGAGTATTTAGCGCTATATAAAAGCTCTATATAAATAAAATGCATTATTATTATTAATATTGGTATGCAGCCGAGGAGTTATAGCTCTCCACCGGATAGCAGCCTGGTTTAGTTTATGAAGAATATTCCTGTAGTTTAGTCTTTGATCATTAACTTGTGATTTTAAATTGCAAATCACCTCAATATGGTTAAATGATAGCCAATGAGATAGCTATAATTTGGTTTGTAAGTTAATCGGATTGTAATAACAGGTCTTGTTGTTATTTCTCACATGATTTTCTTAAAGCCACTATAGTTAACTTTTTGTATTAACGTAGTATGTCATTAACAATTAAGGGGCTGTCCAAGGAGTGCTAAATCTTTGTTTGAACTGCACTCAAGGCACAGTTTTCTAAAAAGAAAAACAGCATATCTTGGTATCTATCTTGAAATTTCTTAAAGTCTTTCCTAGGCAATGTGGATTAGTCAATGGTACTTGAGGTCATTTGTATCACATGTGTATACTCAAATGTATGCAGAGAAAATACTGCTGCTTTCCAGGAAACAGAGATGCCTATGTGTGATAGGTGTTTCAATGTCATCATATAATTAATATTATAATCAATTGACAATGAGCTGCTTATAGCTGTAAAATTCTATTTGGGGATAAAATGAAAACGAGAGAGTAAGACGACAAATAAACTAAATTAATAAATATTACTATTATTATTACTGTTGATTTGTTCAACCAACGATGGGTAACTATGCCTCTTTTCCGCCAGTGCCCGGTTAAAAAGGCAGAGAATGACAGAGAACAAACAAAAGATAAAACAATATTTAGAAAATAACAGACCACTTTTAAATCAAATGTGAAATGTGTTACAGTAAAACACCTTAGTCAGTCCTGTAGAGTGGGTCAGCACACAGTAGGTCAGGCCCTTAGCCAGGCCTGCTGAAGAGATTGCTGCCATGCTCCAGGGATTACATACAACTAGCTAGTCAACACCTCTCAACTCTCCATGTTTCTGCCATTACTGTCATAGTGCCAAAGAACATACCGTTTTTTTTAAATGTGCTGTTGGTAAAAAAACTTTATGGCTTTCATTTACCTATGTAGACGCTATGTGTTGTGTATGCCAGTGAAAAACACAACACAGTTTGATTCTGGGATATTAATAAAGTATTGATATTACTGGGGAACTAAAGACCAGGAAAGATAAGAAACACTTGTCAACATTCAGCTTCCTAAATGGTTTACTGAAGATAATGTTCTTGGCAAGATACTGTAATTTGAATGGAAAGAGATTTGACGTGAAGCACGTACTCAATGCAGACGCACAGTCTCCAGCTATTGGCTTTCTTTTGTACAATAGAAGTGTAAAACTATTTTATCTGGCACCAGCAACCGCACACAGATGTAGATACGGCCCCTTGAATGATTATGATTGTGATTTGTTTAAAGAGTTTGTTAAAAGTATATTCAAGGTCATTTAGATGTGTTTGAAGAGTGTGTTTTATGATTTCTGTTATACAATCAACATTTGTATAATTTTTATTACCACTATATTAATGGACCGTGGTGGAAGACTGTCAGAGGGTCTGATATGTCAGTATCTGAGTGTTTGTCTTCCACTGTGGTGAGTTCATGAGCGTGCATGATTGTCGGTGTAAGGGAGTCGGTAACAGAGCACCTGTGCATATTTCTGCTACATTTATGTTGTCTGTGTATGTGTGTGAGTGTGTGGGTGAAGTACTGTGGGGCCCGGCAGTCATTTCATGTGGTGAGTTTGCAGGTATATTTGCTGATAAGAAGGCACTCTATGCAGCCTACAGTCTGGCCCTTATCTCAACAGCTGATTAGGACCAGTGAATTAACTCTTTAACTGTTTGATTTGGCAAACAGACAAACTAAGACAGACAGGGAGGGAGACGGGTGAGGTAGGAATAAGTATGGTGTGCAGAAACGTAGACAGGGAGAAAGAGACGAGGAGGTAGTATTGTTATTGCGACAGAATTCACAATTTGTCACCATGTACTGTTTAAAATCAGAAATGCCCATGCATATGTAGTTTGTCAGTTTTTCTGTTTAATTGTGACTTAATCTATCTAATCTACAGGGTTTAGATTACTGTTGCAACCCCCTCTATAACCATAACCCCCATATATAACTCCCGTGTTAATAGGAGAAAAGCGCTGAAAACTAAATAAAAATAATAATTATTATTATTATTAGAACATACCTATTTTAAATGTATTGATACACAGGTTTTTATTTTCCGGTTCGGTTACTGAATTCCATTCCTCTCCATGTTAGCTGGAGACCAGCGTTAATTGACATAACAGTAATTTACGTAAGTGTTTGTTAAAAAAAGTTGGGTAGTAGCATTAAGTTTGGTGTCTTGCAGTGCAGCTACCCATGTTTTCCTGTATCAGATTTACTCCTATGGCAAAAACAGCAGACATGCTCAAAGAAATGGTAGAAGAATGTCGTGGGCTATTTAAAAAAGTTGAATCTTTGGCCTGCTTCCTCCTTGCAATATCAGTGTTTTGGTCAGAAGCAGAAAGGAGCCTTAGAACCCAGAAGGCTCAGGACATTGCTTCCCCTTAAAACATTTATCAAAGTAGACATAACCATCTGGCAGTTTTTTCAAAAAAAATCTAGACAATTTGGACATCCAAAATAAAAAGGTCAATATGTCTGAAATGCAATAGCTCTAAGAGATGTGACAAAGTCTGGTGCAGATTAGTAAAATGTGCTTTGCAATAAATTGCATTGCCTGATTCTTAGTCACATTGCCTTGTTATAATAAAGTAGAAATTAGGAACTCACATTTTGTGAACAGTTTAAAAATAATTTAAAGGTTAGTCATAAAGTGCACTTTGAGCTTTACTTTGCCGTTTCCTTTTGTTTGTGTACCAGTGTAAAAATAATTCCATTGGATTTTGAATGGAAGTAAAACATCTCATGGAAATGTTACTTGTCTTTTATTAACCCTAACCCTAACTATTAATTAACTCAACTATGAATTAAGTCAAACATTAATTAACTCAACTAATAATTTACTCATCTATGGGACGGAACATTTAACATTTAATCTCGTCTTGATTCCTGTCACTTTTGGTAGAATAGACAATATGCAATGCGAATGTTTTAGGAATTGCTACTTCAGAGGTGGCAAAACAAAACTCAGCGAGCGAGAAAGAGAGAAAGGGGTGAGGGAGTGTGCCTTACTTCAACTCCCTGATTTCCAACACTAACCTAGGCCCTTGATTAATGATGGCATGTTCTGTGCCCTCCCATCTCACTAATAGAGATCACTCTTTGACGCTAGACAAAGACCAATTAAAGCCATTTACGAAGCAATGATTCAGTAATCTGTGTGTGACGACTTCTTTGTGTGCACTGACTCTCCTTGTGTGGTTAGTCCTTCCACCGCTCTCCTCAACTCAGCTCACAGTCATTGTCCTGCTCCTATAGGCTTAGAGATCAGCCAATACACTGCCAGATTTGTTGTGCAGGAGGTGGGGCATGCAAAGCGCCTCATTAGAGATTCATAATGGCCTGATAGGACAATAAGTGGCCTATCAGAGAACCAGCCACAACAGCTAGGACCTTGGTGACAGTAGATAGAGCTTGAAAGAGTGGAAGAGATACAATAGGAAAAGATGATGGATTGGCAATAGTAAAAAAAAAGGGAAAACAAGCAAAAAAATAAAACAAGAATACATTGAATAGATAAATGAGAGTTGGAAAAAACGTGTCAGAAATATAACAGTTTTAGCTAGACATCAAAGTATGTTAGCAAAGAGCACATGGATTTAGCGGAACTTTACCTCTCCAAGTCTTTCACCTATCACTCTGACACAGAGTAAGTATTACTTTAAATCATCTATCCTAATTGAGAAAATTGGTTTGGTGAAATAACCTATTAATTGGACAATTGGAGAATGTTAAACTATTTCTGTCTATTTTATAAATAAATGTCGTCCTTGTAACAAAAGTGTGATTCATAATGCTGCCTTATATTGTTTGTATGTTAGTGTTTTAAAAAAGAGTGTAACGTTTATAAAACGTTTTAGAAGATTCATTCCTGCTTCAACATAATTATAAGTACTGTGTTAATGTGCTTGTTTTATACCCAAACTAATGGCCTGTCTGAATTCATTTGCCTGTATTTTCAATTAAAAACAACAGCAATTTTGAGTAGATTACATCCAATTATTATGGGGTACTTAGGTGAGTTGATAACACGTCAAAAGGAGTAATGAAAGGAATGTTATGGATGGAGAGAGATTTAGATTGACATTTGTGGGAACAAACTAATTAAACAAGTGAGGTTAAATTATGCAAAAGTGTACACATTTAAGAATAAGGAGGAAGTACACTCAAGTGGAATGAAGAAAATGGTGAGATTGTACAAAGTTACAATGATTAGTCATATTCACTTACTATTACCTGCATGGTTTGGGTAATTTACAGAGATACATCTACTATGCAATATTATAATAGCTGCTAATATATCTTCCCTGTTTGTCCAGTTAGAATTTTATTGCAAGGTTCCTAGTTTGTGTGTGCCCATTGCTCCATTTAGTTTTACTGTTGCACTTGATGAAAAACATGTCAAACCTACATAGAAGAGACCGAATTGCTTAGAAAATTGCCGAGGAGTACATTTATTACTTTGCACAATATTTGCTCAGCTCTGATTGTATTAAAATAGTTTTTTTAGAGAACAAAATTTTAAGATATTGTCACAGAGTGAGAGAAGTAGACACAGGAAATGCAAACAGGCAGGTTAATGGATTGATTGGCAGTGACAGAGAGAAGAAAAAAGAGCGAGAGAGCGTTACAAGGAAGAAAAAAGGAAAACAAAGCCAGGTCAAGCTCCTTTTTGTCACGGCATGCGTGCTGTCAGTAGCCCCTCTAGCCATCCCTTACAACACTGAAGACAGTTAAACTAAGACTGTTAGGGCAGCATTGGGCCAGTCACAGTCCTAATTCATGCTCATCTCCCAACTGGCTCATTCAAAAGAAAAATGTTTGATAGCCCTCTGACCCGACTTTTGTTGGTTGGCTGTAAGGTTTGTGTTGGGGCTGTCTAATGTAACCAACATGGAAGTGAGTGAGAGAGGAGTGTGTTTGACTGTAACTTTACAGCAGTGTTACACATTTTAAAAGTTGCTAGTCCTATTGAGGATTGTTACAAAATTGAGTGTCACTGTTTTTTTTAAGTCCTTGCCTCCCCCATCTTCTACCTATTCTTCCTTCTCTCTCCAGCCCCCTCCTCCTCTCCTCCCCTCTACCGCTCATGGCCATCCAGCCACTGCCTTCCATGAGGCTTGTGGGTTAATGACTTAGACAAGAAGAGCCCTTTCTAACTCTTCTTTGCTTTTCACCTTTATCTTACTTTGTCTCATGCTGAATTTTACCTGCTATGGTGTAATAATAATAATATTATTATTATTATTATTATTATTATTATTATTATAATTATAAAAAAAACTAACAAAAAAAACTTGAATTTAAGCATGCCTTTCTAAAAACCCATGGATAGTTTACAAATACAAGGAAGCATTGACAAATACAAAAAAAATATTAAAAGAAGTAAGAGACAATAAGCAGATGAACAGCAGTAAAAGTAACGTTAGACAGTGCACTCATAGGCTTGACAGAGCAGGTATGTTTGTAGGAGTCTGTTAAAGGTTCCTAGGGACTCTGCATTACGGATCTCCATGGGGAGAGTGTTCCACAGGGTAGGGGCTGACACTGTAATAATGCAACTCCATAGGGGAATAGGGCGCACCAGTGAAACATGTACTGTGCTTACCCTATAGGAATCAAACAAATGGACATGAAGTACAGTCTTTCAGGCTGTCATGTTGAAACCTTAAAGGAACCATGCATTTCATACTTTCAACTGATTTAAGTCATTAACACTGGAGGGTCCAGTCTCTAAATCAGTCAGTTGTAATGTTACATCAGCACACCATTCCCTGTACTTGGACTGAGCTACCTGGAATTTATGTTAGCAGTTTTGCCCTAAACGATCAACTGTATCTTCCATTCCTTCTCTTTCTGTGACCCTCCTCCTTCTCCTCTCTTCTGTGGGTGGTGTGGTCAATAGCTACGGATAGAGTGGGCAATGGTGTGTGACCATGGTTGACTCAGGGGTTGGTAATACAGAGCCCGCCTGTTTGCCTATCAAATGAATTGTTGCTTGGAGCATCCTGATTTACATGACAGGAACCATAGCTCACCACACAGACTGGGCCAAGAGCCTGTTGCTCAGAGAAAGGCTTGAGGAATGGAGAGAATCGTAGGCAAGAGGGGCTGCAGTGAGAAGGAAGAGGGAAGTTGTATATAATGGTACCTGCAATTTAGCAAAAAAAAATCATTTGTATAGAGTGACTGAGAAAGTGAGTGGGGGCTGTGATTGTGTTTTAAAGTGTAAGTCTACATTGTGTGTGTATCTTTAACTATCTGTCAGTATGGATGTGAATGGCAGACAGTGCAGTCTATATTGTGTGTGTATCTTTAACTATCTGTCAGTATGGTGTGAAAGGCAGACAGTGAAAGGGGTTTATGAGTGGGCATAGGCAACTTAAAATGGCATTTGTTAGTATGTGTTAGAGCAGCATCATAGCGTATTTGCGTCACGGTGTCAATGAGCCAGGCTTTTGTGTTGGTTTAGTTGTTGTTGTTGTTGGTAGGTTTGTGGCTGTGTGTGCGTGCATGCATGAAGACTTTTGTGTTGTTTTAGTTGTTGGTAGGTTTGTGGCTGTGTGTGCGTGCATGCATGAAGGCCTTTGCATGTTTAACACTGCACAGGGGTCGATTGAACATCTTGGTCAGTTCAAAAGAAGTGCCTGTGAATTACACCAGAACATTTCAGAGAGTATCGGTGATCTGAACTGCTTTACTCCAAATCCACATGTAGAGTGGTGCACAATGCAAACTACTGAAAGCAACAACCGCTTCTTGGTTACACTAACTGCTATGTTTATCTGGTACCGGTATGTAATGAATGAACAATTATGAACAAGACTGAATTCAGATTGTGAACAATGCACTATTATTTACCTTGACTTAACCCAAAACATTTGGGAGGTGAGATAAAATTTTAAATAAAAAAAACACATGCGTTGCAAATCAAAGCAGTGTACATAGAGACTGCATTTTCTACAGAAGCCTTGATTCTACTTGCTTGATTGTAAATAATGCATTGAAGCCATATTCCCCCTTATAGATTGGGCTAAGCCAGTCTTGACATTGTATTCCCTCTCAGTCATCCTGCCTGTGGTTCAGCTGTAGGCGCTCTGATCTCTCCTGACCTGGGGGACTGCTCCTCAACATGGATCTACTATTAATACAAAAGTGTACAAAGTTGGCCTTAATTCCTAACACTGACCTAAGTTTTGAATCCATATGCCCCTTATTGATTATGATATGCCTGTCTTCTCTCACCCATAATATCTGCAGTTTGCTTGCTCCTTGTATCTCCCCCTTCAGCTGTTTTTCTTAAGTGTCATTTTAGCTTAACAGCAAATGATAATACCAAACGCATGTATTTCATTTCATGCCACCCAAACTGCGAAGAAAGAGCCAAGTAACAAGAGTTCAGAGCATCGTGCTGGACATTGATGTACCGTTCTCCTTGCACATAGAGGTGCTCTCTCTCTTTGGCACTCTCTTAGATGAACTCTTAGTTAACTGGTTAAGTTTGTCCATTTTCTTTTGTTACACAATAAATTCAAGTATACACACTCAACTGGTCCATGTCAGCAGGTGGAGTTCATAACTTCCACCAACAGAGCAAATTCCAGTGTTATTGGAGTAAGTCTCACAGCATGGTGGCCCTCTGGTCTGGCGTGTTTTGGCTACATTTCCCTGTGTTTGTTTAAGCAATCTGCTGCTCTCAAAACAAGGCGGAGTAATGACCTCAACTTTGCATAATGCGGGGAAAACACAAACGGCTGTCTGTAGGGGCAAGCAAGGGATGGAGGGAATGACAGGTGCAGAGGAAAGGGTCCGGTGAAAGAAACGTTATGAAAGGATAAAAGAACAGGTGAATCAGGAAGGGGGATGCAGAGGAAATCTTGAAAAAAGTGCCTCGGTGAGGCTTATATGTAAACAACACAAAGTTTGAAATGTTTATTTCAATAAAAATAATTAATTAATGGAAATAGCACTCTACTCTATAGGGGGAGACTCAGTTAAGTCACCAATGGGTAGCAACCACCTGGGTGAGCCAGTTTGCAGCAGACCTGCTCTCAACACACCTAGCTCTGAAAAGCCACCAGGGGCAAGATAGAGGATAGATTCGCTAATCTGAAGCTGAGGGGATCTTATTGTTTTATTCAATAATGCTCTCTGCTTTCTTTCCGTTTCTCTATTTCCACTCAACCACTGTTCCATCCCATATGAAGACTCTTTGGTAGGATGTCTGTGAGGGACCTAGGTCCCCCCTGCCCCAGTTCCATCAAACGTGAGCCCCCCAGCCCAAGCCCCAGCTCGCCAGGGGAGATCAGCCCTGGTCAGCCCAGCCCTGGGGGCTCTTCATCAGACACAAACTCCAGCTATGGCCTGCTTACGTCAAAGGGCCACCACCTATCCAATGGAGTAGATTCACCAGGTCTCTACGGACACCCAGCTAGCCTAACCATCAATGGAGGAGGCAACAGGTGTGTGCTAACAATGTCTTTTTCTTTTTGTACTTCAGTCTGTATGCATTTCTGTATTTCTTTTAAATTTTTATATTATGCGAATACTCCTGGTTGTCTATATGAAATCTAAATTAAATGATTAATGTACATATATTAGGCAACTCTTTTTAATCTGCCATTCACTGTACCTCTTCCTCTTTTCATTCCCTCCTTCTTGCTCTCCCTTTTTCTAGGAGATTTGAAGGGGGCAACAACCAGGTGAAATGTGAGTTCCTGCTGGGCTCGGCAGCCAAACGCCTGTGCCTTGTATGTGGAGACGTGGCGTCAGGCTACCACTATGGCATTGCATCCTGTGAGGCCTGCAAGGCGTTCTTCAAGAGGACCATCCAGGGTGAGGACACACACACACACACACACACATACACACAAAGGTATGAGAATATGGATGAAGAAATAAATCATGTATCCATCTTTTCTGGCGAAGGTTCAGTTCATACAGTACAGAGTTTCCTATGTACCATTCCTGAATATTACCTGTTTGACAAGAAGCCAAGCCAAATCAGGTCTGGGCCTGAGTATTTGTTTTTGTATAAACATCGGAGTGGTTTAGTGGACACTAACAGCTACCCCACAGCAACATAAAGACTTTCCTGTTTAATGTGTAAACACAGCATTTCATCTGTTGAGCTCAGAGATGATCATGTGCATAGTCAACATTGTTCTAAAGCCTTAGGACAGCTTAGGGGGTTCTGTGAGTCTGGTGCCCCTCAGTGTGTGTTTGTATGTGAGTAGGTAGTTACTTTAATATGCATTACGAGAAATATGGTGGCTTGTGTGTGTATGTGTTTGTGTCTGTAGGCAATGAACTTTGTACGTGTGTTTGTCCATATAAATATTCATATACTGTATGTGCAGTAAGAGAGGAGTGAGCTAGCAGCATCTGGTGGGGGTATTTTAAAGTGATTGTTGAGGGTTTAGTCTGAGGGCAACAGAGTTAAGCCATGTGTAAATGTTCCTTAAGCTTACCACGGCAGAAAGTCCTGTGGGCAAATCAGCGGTCATAGTTCAGGCTTAGAAATCTGATCGATTGCAGATGCTTCCCAAACCTAATGGGATGTGGCACCTGAGAATATGTAACTGAATGAGAGTATATACTGTCTTAATGGGTCCCACCATAATTCTGGTTCTTTTTTACTTTTCTTCTGTCCCTCCTCTTTCAATAGGAAACATAGAATACACATGCCCCACCACCAGTGAATGTGAAATCACCAAGAGAAGGAGGAAGTCCTGCCAGGCATGTCGCTTTAGGAAGTGTCTAGATGTAGGCATGATGAGAGAAGGTGAGACAGGCATTCATACAAAACTACTGTGAGCTGCTACATTTTAGGATTGCTGTGTTGTAAGGAATATGCTGGTCCAAAACGCCTACAGGTTGCAAAATTTGTGCCAATTTGATGCTCTTGTACATGTTTTGTGTCTATGTGTAGCCCAAGTAGAATGAAAATCTTGCACGTTTCAACAAACTTTATTAGTATTCCTGATTAGTATTATGCATCTTTGAGACACACATAAACCTACTGTGGCGTTAGGCTTTTAGCTCTCGCCTGAAAAAGAACACTTTAGCTCTATCTCTCTCTTTGATAGAATGCACAACCACTCTTGATCAGTGTGTTTGTGGTAAACATTGAGAGGAACTATGCTTTGTGTGTGTGTGTGTATACATAGTTCAGTTCAAACGTGCCTTCCTTTACTCTGCCCTTTACAAAATAGCCCCACCCGGGAAATGTGTGTCAAATATTATCATACTGTGGCATGCATTACCCTGCATGAATGCTGAAAAAGCTAGTTAAAGTTTCAAAGATGCAGCTTTAAGTAAGTACTTGTATAATTAAACCATTTTAAACATAGCTTGGATTATCATATTTAATTCCATTTCTCTTTTATCACTTGTCCTACACATTGCAATCAACCCTCATAAACATAACCTGATCAAGATTTTTAGAGAAGACATCCCTTATACTGTATATTAAAGGGCCCATAATATAGACATACATTTTTGTTTGATTCCCTAGTGTCTATGAAGCAAATAGAAAAATATTTGAACACTAAAAAAATTATAATATATTTTTTATTATTGTAGGGTATTATTCTTTTCCATTCCAACTCAAACGCCGTTTTCAGTGGTGAATGCCCATTGCTCATTAAAGCGGCTATATGCAACCTTTATGTATTAACGGATTATCAATACTTTTCTACAGTTTGCACATTGTAATGTCTATGGGAGAATGAAAAAAACGCGGTTCAGATCAGTTCTCTTTAAGTCTCAATATTTAACAGTAATTTTGTCTGCCACCGGTTACGATCTCCCGCCAAACTGTGCCGATTTGCTTTATGGCTCAAGGCAGTGCGTCACTAAATCAGAAAGAGAATATCATACTTATATAATATAGACGTTGATCGTGCTAGCGACATGCAGTGACCACAAGCATTCTGCAGGTCTTCTTTGCGACGGTTAGGTAAAATAATTACACTAAGCAAACGGCAGGGGTTCCCAAGATCAGAAACTACATACAGCCACTGTAACATTCATTAGCTGAGTAATGTTATTGGCTAGGGATAGTAACATTCTGCTGTTGTCAAGCCTACTGTCGGAGATGTTCGACCTTACTTATGCGAGCCTGAGTCCGTGATTGATCAGTTAGATTGACTTAAATTCTTTACATCATAAATGGCTGCAATTCAGAAAAGCTTGTAAAATAAGGTTTATGTGCATTTTCTCTAGTTCCCCTCTGACAACTCAAGGCACAGATTTCCTTTTTCATGCTGTACAATCCCTCTGAGTGATAAAACTATGCTAAACAAAGACATATTCCAAATCTTACATCATGCAATCTTATGGTCCCTTTCATATGAAATCCAGGCACAACCTTACAATTCTGATAAAACATAATTTTCTGATCAACGTGAATAACAATGCTGTTCTTGTGGTTAAATCCATGGGGTTCTCGATTGAAAGAAAATAAAAGGGAAACCTGGAACGTTTTTTAGTATACTAGTCAATGTCATCAGGCCAGAACTCAGAGCCCAGAAAAATGCCCATGGGTGATAGTGGGTGGATCTCTGATTGAAATGGACAAGCATTATATGCACCCTGCATCTAAAGTACTATCCACCAAAGTGGGACTATTTCCAGAGCATGTGTGCAGTGTGCTTGAAGTTAGAGCCAGAGTGTGCGTCTGGTGACATACTGTTGGCCAGATTTAGAAGTGGACCTTAAAAGGCAGGTCTCTACTGTACCAGGCCACTTGTTATGGGCTGAGTATGGGCACAGGGTGATAAAAACAAGATAAACAGAAGAAGAGCGAGGGAGGGTGCTAAAAAAAGAGTTGAGATAGAAACCAAGTAAGATAGAGAGAATGTGGGTGTTAAATGCAATCTTAGCATTGTTAAATATAAAAAATACTCGGCGATCATTTCTTCTGGGGTTCCAAATAGAAAGACATCAAGGTTATAATAAAGATTTGTAGAGAAGGGGACAGAGAGAAAAAGTGAGATCGAGTGAGACAGAGATATCAGTTATGAGTTAGTTAGTCCCAAAACGAGTGTAAGAGCGACCAGCATCTGTTACCTGTCACACACTCTCTCTCTCTTTCTCTGTGTGTTTGTGTGTTTTTGTTTATACCCATGCTTGTGTGATTGTTTATGCCTTGCTGTGTTACAGGGTTCACTAAACATGACTTGGCGTATTAATGCACACTCCTGCTATGCACACATATCAATGTGTAAATGTTTGTGTGAGCCTTTTTGTCTTTACTTTGGTACTTCTAATAGGCATTGACACAGCATAGACCGCGTTGCCCCTCCCGCCCTGTAAATTCCTCTGAATACCCTGTGGAATTCCTTGTCCTCTGTAAATGTGAACTATATCTTGTAACTCATGTCTTAACCCGTCTCCTAATGGCCCTCATCCTACTCAATAAGACAGAGACAGAGGGGTGAGATTATAAATGGAGAGACAGCTTCCTATAAAATAATGTACAGTTAAAGCGAGTAGCTGTTTATTTTCATTGATTTTGATATGTTTTTCATCAGATACCAATGTTGTATTTTAAACATTGTATCGTCATTTAGCATTTCGCAATCAAACAGCAGAATGTCAAACTGAATTTTTTAAAACTACCGCTGAAAAGTGGAAGAGCATTTGTTGGTTCTAAGTTTGATTTGCGCAATGATCTATGGGCATTGTGATATACAATGAATTAATGCCGGTGGTCGAAAAAATATGTGAATTTCACTAACATTGATCCATTGCCCCGAACTTGTTCTGTATACCTACTTAATTTAGCCTAAACAACAGCATATATAGTTTAAGAAAATGGGTGAAATATCCCTTTAAGATGCCTCAGGCCTAACGGGGCTTCACATTTTGACAGGGAATTGAATGAATGATCAATATTTTCACAAAGCATCACATTTTACTTTTTTAAAACACATTATACGTGCTACAGATAACATCAAACTTACAATTTTGTCATTCGATGTGCTTGTCTTTACAAACTCGACTCTAGATTAGAATGTCGAACCACATTCCATTGAAATCTACTAAAGATTTTTTTGCCACAGTAGCACGATGAATGAAGGACAAACAATAGGAAACGTATAAGACTTAACTTACTCTGAACTTATTTTTCCTCCTGAAAGCAGAAAGTAATCATTTGCTGATAGGACAAATGTACTTAATCATGTCACTATTCTTTTAAATGTTTCTGTCCCCCAAAAAAGTAGGAAACATAATATTACTTGGTCCACAACTTGTAGCAGCTGTGCTTACCATTCAGCACTGCACCTATTGCAAAACTAACTTAATTAACTAAGTAACATACTACACAACACTTCAACCACAGAACACCATCTTACCTTTGAACTTGGATGAAGGAGTAGCTGATATATAAGCTACATATAAACCTACCTAGTCCATCTACTCAGATAATACAACTACTAAAGTAATATTTACGTACAAAAGTGACCAGTAGTCATAAGGATGTTCCCAAATTAATTGAATAATACACAGAGAAGCCGCAAACTGACGCTGCTACTATTAAACGTCATGTTGCCATTAGCTTGAACAGATGCATTCTCTAGGGACAGATATGGTGTCAACCTGACACTTGAGTTTGTGTATATGTTTAAACGAGAGTATTTCTTTCTGTAGCGAGTATATGTCTCCATTAGTCTGAGTTCATGTGAGTTTTTTGTGTGTATGTGGGTCATGACATAGAATTTACACCCCCAAGTCCAACCTACTGTCATCCCCAAACCCCACTCAAATCCTTGAGACCAATACGATTGTGTTACCACAATGTCATTTAGGACAAGCAGTTGCCTGACATCATTGTTTTGCATCATGTTATGTTGCTATGCTAACTCATGTGATATCTCTCTTCAAATTACATTGCAATCTGTTGAAGCCAATACCATATTGATTTCTGTTTATGCAAGAACATGCTGGTGTTTTTTTATGCGTTGTGAAATCTGTTGAAATATTGTGGCTTATACTATGTGGTTCCTAGCAATCGTCTAGGTTTTACAGTATCACACCATTTTTTGACTGCAACGTAGCCAAGGCAAGGGCAAAATGTAAACTTGAGATTGCCTGTAAAATGTTCACTGTTCAATGTTAAGAACTTTAAGCAATTACATGTTATCGTTGTTGGATATAGTTAATTGTAAAGGAAGCTTTTTTACAAAGCTGCATATAGTACATATTTCATGCCAAAGGTATCAGATGTACCGCGGCCTGTGCCACATCTACTATGTATGTCTAACTAATATGCTGTGTTTGTGTTTGTGTGACTGTGTGTTTTTGTAGGTGTGCGCCTGGACAGGGTTCGTGGTGGCAGACAGAAGTACAAGAGGAGGATAGATGCTGAGCTCTGTCCCTATCTCAACTCTCAGAATAGCCAGTCTCAGAACAGAACGAGTAAGGAAGATTTACGGTCACATGTATTTTCAGTGAACTGTCCTTTGGATCAGCTACATTCAATTGGTCTGGATTGTTTGTGCTGCTTTTATGTATCCATCTCTTTTTGACAAGTCTTTTTGTTGGGTATTCAAATAAAATTTTTTGTCCTTTCTGCCTTTTCTCATTCCCCTCTCTTGTCTCTCCTTAATTTTTGGCCTCTTCAATTTTGAACTCTCTTTATTTGCATTTAGTCTCTATGGGGGAGCTGGTGGATAACAAGGTCGTTTCTCACCTGTTTGTGGCCGAGCCAGAGGCCATCTTCGCCATGCCGGACCCCACCATGCCCGAGAGTGACATCAAGGCCCTGACCACGCTGTGTGACCTGGCCGACCGGGAGCTGGTGGTTAACATTGGCTGGGCCAAGCACATCCCTGGTAAACACAAAGAAACACATAGGAAAAAGAGGGTATATTCTGTGCAATCTAATTAGGAATATCACAATGCCAAAAATGTTGTAGTGGATACCAGTACCAGTGACATTCCTTGACTCGATACCCATTTCGATACCATAAGTGAAAAAACTAAACCCTTAATTAAATCCCATATAAGTAGCCTTCAAGCAAACAAAAAAGAAAGTGCATTTAACGTTACAAATAAGAACAGTGACAATTAAATTATTTAAACCAAACAATACTGTTTTTAATTACAAACAATAAACTTTTAATGATGACATATTTCAGTTGCAGTACCCTGCCAAGACATGAACAACAAATAATAAATAGGCTTAGGCCTATTTAAAAGAAACAACAATTAACTTTACAAAAAAGAGGCCTGTTTATATAAAAATAAAAATAAACATATACGAGCCTATGACATGTCCAAGCGTGATCACAAGAAGAGTCAAATGTTCCACTGCTGCGTTGGGGTGTAAACTACCAGGCTACAGTTAACTCAGGAGAAAAGTTTGCTTTCTTACGTTGGCCCTGAGAGGCCAAATGCACTGCAACTTAAGAAAACGCATGCAAATAGACAAAACACAAGCAAATTAAGAAAACTTCTACATCTAACAGGGACAAGGATAACACAAGAATAAAGGACCATATGTATTGTGCTGTTTGGATTTGCAGCTCATTTCTGTAATATGTTGTGCTTTCTGTATTTGCAGTGCGTTTCTGTAATGTGTTGTGTTTTGCAAGAGGCAATGGTTTGGGCAGCGCCCCACAAACAAACAACCCAAGAGGCATGTTTTTGCTGGTGTTTGTCCGCTCACATAACATATTTTTTAATTGCAGCCCCAGCACCTACGGTACTGTTGAAAATGAGTACCATCACATTTTTAGAATTTTGGAATCGATTTATTGGTAACGAAGCATCGGTTCTCGTGACATCCCTACAGTCTATTGGCTCATTTTCACCAAGCACTAGGTTACGACTCGGCTCGGGTCGGGGCGGAGCGAAGCAGTTATTTTTGTGCTTCCACTGGCAAAAGTGTAGGGTACAGTAGATAACCGTCATGTTCTGTCGCGTTGAATATGATGTTACGATAGTTATGTGGCTATGAACCCAGCCTACATTTTAGGGTACCCGTTTGCAGTGGAAACGCAGTGTAACCGTTCCGATACGTAGCGACCCGGCCCTACCCGACCCGTTGCCTAATGTTTGGTGGAACTGAGCCATATGTATGTAGTCTATACTCTTTTGGCTTTGTATGGCTACATAGCTGATGCCTGCTGGCATGGGATCACCTTGTAATCAAAGGCCTTCCCATGTGGGTAGGTCTCTTGGTGTAAACTGGACAGGACTAAAGGCTTCTCTAAACACTGTAGATACCTGTCTGTTTGACTGTTGCTGGTTTCCTTTAGCAGCTTATCTCTTATTTGAACCACGAAAATGTTCAACTTTATTTTATCAACTTTATCAACATTCAACTTTATTTTCGCAATGATCATGATTTTAAATTCTGACTTGTGCAGGTAAAAGCTAAAGCTGATCGTGCATGGCAGTCTTTTTCTATCATTACCTTTTATTTCATCCCCCCCATTCCTTTTTTTAAACCTATCAAACACCTATATCAGCTTTTTTGGTGGCCGCTGTTCTTACCATAACGTCACTTGGGAAACACAGGTGTTCTTGATGACGCTCATCCCACTAATGCTTACAAAACAAACTGAGCAGGTGTGTGATTGTGTTTGTGTGACTTATCAGCAGTTCAATTGTTCTTAAAGAAAGGGAAGAGTGGTTGAGCAGCAAAATCCACAAATGGTTGAAATGAGGAGACGAGTAGCAAACAGGTAGCAGCTTTTTTAACCAATTAGAGTTTATGGAGTGAAGTTGCGTAGATGCCGAACAGAAGAGAATTACAGCGATCAAGACGGGAGAAAATTAAGGAGTGAATGAGCTCGGCAGCTGCACCCTGGACGAGGGATGATCGTATTTTAGCTATATTTCATAAATGGAAGGACATTTTTACCATTACCATTAAAATACTTGTTCTCATGAAATAATGCACCTTCCCAGTATTTGTTTGTGGTGCTAAACCAAAGTAATATAGTTCCCATGTTGAATAGCCTACACAAAGGTAAAAAGGTACACATATTTTCAGGACAAAGTTGACTAATCTCAATTTCACCAATAAATGTTTACCATCTCAACAAAACATGCTAACGTTTTGGCCTAGTGGCCTTCATCAGAGCATCATGGGGGTTGGGTTGGGTTTGAAAACTTGTGTTGACATTGAAAACAAAAGTTCAAATGGGACTGCGAAGTAATTTCAATTCTGTCACATAAACGCGGTGTCCATTTACGGACATGTTTTAGGACATGTTTAGGTCTCAGTCGTACCGGTAAAATCTCATCAAAACATGCAGTCATTCTTGCTAAAACGTGATAGCAAAGTCATTTTAACAAAAAGTTATTTTCATTGTCATCACAACCTGTTTGCAAGGTCAGTCTAACTAAAAGTTGTTTTGTATAGCAGCACAACTGAGGATCGCTTCTCACCAAGACTTGGCCTGACTGGTGGAGCAGCATTAGTTTGATTTGTTATTATTTTAATTAGCTATTACTATTAAAATGTTACTCTGCAACATTGTGGTTGGTAGCTACTGTTCCAGTCACATCTTTTATAAAAAACGATTGCCATTTACTAGCTCATAGGTATAGGGAAAATATGAAATCGTTTTCGCTAGGGATGAGCACGGTTATTAGAATATTCGATTATTCGAAATGATGTGGGTATTCGAGTATTGCTGCAGTTATTTAATTATATTTTTGCCTAAAATTAATTTAAATATTATTCATTAGCGAATTTCATTTCATACTGTTTACAACATGTTTACCAACGCCATTGAAATATGTAAAAAGTAGAAAGAAGAAGCACAATTTCAATGCATTAGATACATTTTCCCTGCTTTCCACATCAAGTAGTTTAAATATACACATATATGAGACATATCTGCTCTCAACCCAAGTACATTCTAAAATATTGTCTTTTGAAGTGCTCATCTTGGAATATGGCATAATGGATATTATAACATCTTATCCTGTGTATATTGAAATGTCCCATCCAGATGGTTTTCTGGTGACTGTTGTGAATAGAA
>JAVQIZ010032209.1:0-37834 GCA_036023535.2 Galaxias brevipinnis
CTTGCAGGTCACACAAAGAAAAAAAAAAAGGGGGGGGGGGGGGGTATTGTGCGGATGAAGGACTAAAGATTGGTTTGGCTTTGTGTGTGTGTGTGTGTGTTTGCGTGTGTGTGTGTTTGTTGTGGATGGAGCTGGGACAAGACTGCAGTTACGAGAGGAGCTTGGCCAGAATAAAAAGCTGCAGGAGATGATGAAACCACTGTTCACTTGTAGGGACAGGACACAAGTGGCTTGCTAAACCACTTTAAATCTCTTAAACAAGCATCGGGGATGGTTTGGGATAATTGACCTGTCAGCAATAACGAAGGTGGACAAAAAAGCAGTTTGTTGAAGTCATGGGCATTTAACAACTGTATGACGGCACAGAGCACCAGAAAACATTCTCCAAGAAATATGTTCTCAGCAATAGAATGGCCCAGCTCAACACAAGCAACATAGACCAACTCTTTCCGATGCTATTTCAATATACTTCTTAATAATACTAATATTGGATAAGCTTTCTTCAAGTGGACCTTTGTTTGCCATGGAGGCATTGGCGAAACTGCTGGTAGTGGACTAATAGGACAAGCAGATGTGTCAGAAGTGGAACACGCAAGCAGAAGGAGGGGGATTTAATAGCACATGTTCACACTTTTATAGGTTTATGGTGCTTTGCAGTCAGACCATTACAGTTCACCATGCCTTACCTGGATGAGGAGTACCCTGACCAGCCAGTATGGCAGTCTGTGCTCTTCTTTGGCTGCAAAGGCATGATCGAGGGTATCATGCTGCTGCTCTTCATCTGGTTGCTCATACAGGTTCTGTTCGTGAAGAACCTAGAAGGTACTCTATCACTCCCTGCTCCCAACAGCTAACCGTAGGCATCCAGTAGGATTGCAATGCTTTATCTTTGTGTTGTAGAAATCTGCTAAACTGTTGCTAAAATAGCTTTACAGTTGCTCAAACTTAGCAAGCAATCCTACTTTAACTCTGTAGTTGTGTGCAGAGTTGGGTATACTATAGTTGCTCATGTTCCTATCCATCTGAATGTGAATGAACATATTAAGTAGCCCCTCCTACAGAAACACGTTTAAGACAGCCCACAAAATCCTTTAGGGCACAAGTGTAGTGATCTAGAATGACAACAAAAATTCCTTGTGCCTGAAAAGATCATATTTATAGCACAAAAACAGCCAAACATTAACTCGCTTTATAAAGAATGAAACTAACTAGCATGATGTCCTCTGGCATCAGACAAAAACCTTAAACTACAGAATTAAGGAGATGTTGTCCAAAAAAGGCTTGTTGAACTATTTATATATATTTGTTGTATATAGAACTAATTGTTGTTGCTATAGTATACATTTTTAGATATAATAAATTGTACTGTACTTAAATTTATAATGTTTGAAAAAAATATATGTTCAGAAAAATTCAGAAAGATTAAACATATCGCAAGCAATATTGAATAAGCAAGCATAAATAATGTGTGATGAAAGCATCTCAAATTGGGCTGTTCGAAGGGAGTGAGATAATGGTTGATTGTAATCTCAAATTCAGTATAATATGTGAGAGTTTGTAGTGTGTGTATGGGTGAGGGTGGAGGGGGGCGTTGTAGAATTCAGAGAAAGAGAGATGATGCATTTGGGTAGGTTGAAATTGCCTGTACTTGTTTCAATATTTGTATGAGATGTGGTTGCAACTCAGTATCTTTATATTTTTAAGACAAAGAATTTGCACTCATCAATCCATTAATAATTGAAAAAATTTAACTGGAACTGGGTGCATGTATGAATAATTCGTTGGTATCGTCTACCATTGACAATTTTACCTCCCACTCACAATTAGTGCATTACAGCTTAGTCACCGCAAATTCTGATTGGCTACACGCTGCGTGTATGTGACTGTAAATGCGACGCTTGAACTAGACTGCTGAGGAAATTGCTATCGCGACTGCAAGATATGACCAAGAATGGACCGCTCTCATAAACTCCATTCATACTAATTTAAAATTGAATAAAGCCTATATACGGAAAATGTTACACTTACTTGGAGGTAAGAGACGTTAAATCTATTTTTTGCTGTAATTATATGCTGGATAATTGCGATACATCAATTATAAAAGTTAATATAGCTGATTGCTGACACTACTAATAATAACAACGTTTTATGTTAGCTGTTGATAGTTGTACATTCGACTTTGACCAATTTAATTGTGTGTAAGCGCACTTCAGTAACAATGTAACACAATATCCTAGACAGGCATCTTGACTTTAAAACTAACCATTTTGAAAATAATATTAAATTCAACAAGTTGCAATGCAATTTCTTATCAGATTTGATTAATTTTGTTGGGGCCAGTTATTACTTAGTTCAAAGTGTAGGCTTAAATGTAGGTACAACTAGAGTGGGATTAGAATATCAAATAGCCATCTGATATATAGCTGATTTTATATAGACACCTTATTTAATCACTCTGATAAGCCCAGCTGCCAATTGATTTGAATCAAAATGTATTCTATTTTCATGTCCTAATTCATCTCCTAATTCTAGTGTGCAATCATCTACTCACTGTCCTATTAGATTGTTTTTAATGTGCCTTTGATGGCTGCATTGTAAACCTTATACTTAATGTGTATCTCTTTATGGTAAGTTTGTTATTTAGGGTCTTTATGATCTTTCCTAAAGTGTTCACCTAAAACGTTTTTTTTTCACCTCAACCTCCAATGGAGCATTTCCTTCTGAATCACTTGAGGCCCTGTCACCTGCTTTTTGCTAAACAGGGCAAATAATATAATTGTTATTACTGCATTTAGTGTGCTGTAATATTTTGAGTGTATCATTTCCAAAAAGGCTTTATTTGTTTGTATATTCTAAAATATTCCTATATTGTTGCATAGTGAAACATATTTTTCAAATGGATTGGCACTGGTGGTACCTCCTTTATCCTAACACTTAAGTTTTGATATGACTGACCTCTTGGCTGATTGTGTGTCCAGTCCACCTACAGATCCTGCTTGCTGTGGGTCTGGCAGTGTTCTGTTTCTGCCTGGTTCTGGGCTGTCTTCTGTGTTGGCGTAGGGGAAAGGCTCCCCCACCGTGCGACAAAGAGGCTGTGCTCCTGTCCCCGTGCTCTCTCCCCACTGAGCGAGTGACCGTCACCCTCACCCCCTCTCCGGGCACCTTGTTAATCAAACAGCAGTATGAGGAGCTGGATGGGGATGTGCTCGACTTCCCCTCCCCTAAAAGCAGCTCCTCCCCCTCTGAGGATGACCTCCGGGCCCTGCCCTTTAACACCAGTCCTGGAGGCTCTGCTGAGCTGAAGGACTCGCCCAGGTCCTGCTTCCCCATGCGACGCCTCAGCACCCCTGCTGTGCCCTGCTCACCTTACAAGCCTGCAGTCCATGGCCGTGCGTCTCTTCCCTCCATCCCCAAACTGAGTCTGGTCTCCAAAACCCGCCGGGCGTTGGAGCGCCGCTGCACAGTGTCCGGAGACACCTTCCTGTACAGCGAGCAGAGCCACCTCACCAGCGTAGTGACTAAACCTCCCGGTCCTCAGAGGGCTCCCTCACAGCCACAGTACGGCTCCAGCTCTTTATCCATCCCCAGCAAGCCTGCTCCTCTTCTACACTTCTCTTTGCTCTTCACCCCTTCCTGTGGCACTCTGGCTGTCAACATTCTCGGGGTTTCGGGGGCCTCGCGGAGGCGTAGCGGGGTGTTTGTGAGAGCCAGTCTTCCCCCGCTCTGTCCCTCTCCTCAGCAGGTGTCCTCGCGGCGCCGCAGCCTTAGCCCGGAGATGCACTGCCAGAGCTTTGTCTTGCATGTGGGCACTGTGGAGGAGCTCCGGGCCTGCACCCTGCAGCTGGCAGTTTACAGCAGAGACTTCTCCGGCCTGAGAGAGGCAGCGCTGGGGCAGCTGGAGATGCCCTGTGGGGAGATGGACTGGGAGCCTGACACTACAGCCACCTATACCAGGGAGCTAAGCCCTGCTACCAGCAAGCTCAAGAAGGTTAGGACTCTGATTTGAACATCTAGACTACTCAATAAAATGTTTGCTGTTGTGTTTCTACCTAGTAAGGCAAATCAATGGAGTAAAGATATTATAATCTATGAAAGTCTATTTGTTTTTGGGTTTTTTTAAGTGTATTTTTTACACTTGTTTTTTACGTTGAATTTAAGAAGTAGTTTAGCTCCCCCCCAAAAGGCTATGAATAGCTCCGTATCATGTTTTATCCATGAAGGAATTTCTAATCGCGTCACCCCATTAGCAGTTTTCCACCGTTACGGGCTGTGGTGACGTGGCAGTTAGTGACAGCAGAGCAAACATGCGGAGAGTCGGGGGCTGGCACGTAGCTGGCAGCGTGTCCACGCCATGCCCTCTGTGGGGCTGTGACGGCAGTGCCAGAGGACATTACTGTCAGGCTGGTGATAAGGGTATTCCACACAGGCGCGGGTACTGATGTTTGAAGGGACAATAAACCCTACAGCACCGTGTGATCTCGCAATGCTAATATGGACGTCAGGCTGTAGAGAATGGAAATCTCCGAGTTCCGGTCACAGAGACGTGTACTGATGTGGAAAACACTGAGCTTCTCTCATGTGAATATGTCTAGCAACATTACTGTGCTAAGCAAAAGTATCTATAGATTATCCTTTTGCTATCTTTTTCTTAGTCTCTCAATAGCAAAAAATGGTTGGTTTATACTTTGAATACATATATAATATGTGTGGGAGCATACATCATCAGGGTGAATTTGAAAGTGACATACCAGAGTTTTTGTACTAAAGAATGTGGTATAGCAACAATATCGAGGGAAGAAAATGCAGGTTTAATCATCCCAGCCTCACATTGCTTAGCACTTGTCCTGGTCTTGTTGTAGTCCAACAGGACATCGCATCCCTACTTAGTCACAAAGACATAGACAGTGACAGCTGTTGGCAGAATATCAGCACTTAATGAAATTCATTAGGCCTTTCATGACATGAATCACGTTGAAATCTCATGTTGCGCTGCAGATGACAAGTGCTCTGAGCGTTCTAGTTTTGAACAGCATGTCATTCCTTTCTTTGTCTCCCCTGTGCTTTGGTTTGTTTCCTGTCACCCCAGGACACAGGGAACATCTGCTTAATGAAAGGCCTCGATTTCCCCCCCCTTAATGTCTTAACTCTTCTTGCAGAGCATGAGCTCCCAGGAGACGCTGGGCCGAAAGAAGAGTTCTGTGAGTGCCCCCCGGGCCTTGGGTCAGCTGTTCATTTTGCTCCAGTACCAGACCTCGGCCCATCGGATTAAGGTGATGGTTCGCAAGGCGGAAAATCTGGCCAAGCTCACGCGTATGCCAGGAGCTCCAGGTAAACCAGTGTAATGGCACGCCTATCAGCGTACCTTTAAGCCCCACTCCCTTCAGCAGTCTGCTGAGGGTAACTAATAGAACCATTAGAGTCAGGGACATATATCCATCTCCAGTATCCTTCACAGTCCAAGCCAGAGTTAGTCACAGGGTCTGGCTCTGTTATTAGGTGGTAATGTGATTAGGTTCTGATCAGCTTCCTGTCATTTCCTCCCTCCCTCCCTCTCTCATATCTCACAATGTCTGAATTACATCTCGGCCAAATTGACATAGGGCTGTGGTGACAAGAATTCTGAAATGCAAAAATACCTATGTGTGATGTTATTAGTTTAAACGTTTCCTGTAGTAAATGTATTTAGGAAGGGGGATACACATCGCATGGCTTTAAAATGACAGCCGCATTAGAAATGTGTTCTTATGTGTTTGTACATTTCTGCTTGCCTTGTGTGAACCGCATTGCATTGCTTGTGTGCATGAAATGTGCTATACAACTACATTTGATTTGATTTATGTGCTGCGTAATATATTTTTCCAAAGCCATGTCTAGTGCAGTGAATTACTACTCCCAATCTCAAGAAGGGATTTTGCCTTGCCTCTCAATCCTGCTTTGAATTGATATGATTTAATATAGTCATGCCCGCCTATAAAAATGGTTGACCCTTTTTCCCACAGAGCACTATGTTGTCATAAACCTACACCAGGACAGGAAGGTGATTGGTACCAAGGAGACCAAAGGTGTCGGAGGCCACAATGCTGTGTGGAATGCTCCATTCCTTTTTGACCTGCCAGTTGGTGAAGTCTCTAAGCTACCACTGGTCTTGGAGTTCATTGTCATGCAGGTATATTTGAGGAATTAATTAATACATTATTTTTTGATAAAAGACAACCTGTAAGAGTATTGTATTGTATTGCAAGCCACACAATATTGGAACACTACAATACAATTAAAAACTGTCTTCTTTTTAAATGACCACAAACCTAATTTGACATGTCCCTCTCCTCCACAGGGCCGTCTCTACACCAAAAGCAGCTTGTTGGGACGTGTGCGGATTGGCAGTGAGGCTTCTGAGGCGGGACAGGAGCACTGGAGAGACATGTGCAGTCGAGGGCAACAGGAGACAGCTCGCTGGCACACCATCCAGCCAGAGACCCTGAAGGACTGTTAAACGAAGATGTTGTCTTTGAGGATAAGAGCAGGGAACATGCTACTTTATGTACCACTGGGATTAATAGAATGGCTTAAAAGGCATCTTTGTTAGTAATATCAAGCTTGTCTGATTATTTCCATGCGGAATTTCTGAAACACAACAGATATACTTTTAAAGTGTAAATTACCAGATGCATGAATCTGTTTTCAATGGCTGTGCTGTTTATAATGTGCAGAGTGTATGTCCCTTAATGCAATTGGATGATCATTTATCTCCATCTTGGCTGTATTTTTTTTTTTAATTGTGATTTTGTGATAATTGTGGTCCGTGCTATTTGCATGATGTTGATCTTGGCCAGACATTAGTTTTATTGGAAAAGTGCTATTGATTGTTCTGTGCATTACTCTATTGTAAACAATATGTTCTCATCTTACTCTTTAGTTGTGGTAGGACTATACAGGTGGAAGTGCAGTACAGCACACTGCACATTCTACAGTTTTTACGTTTAAATAGTTTTGTCTAAAAATATTATTATTTAGTGACAGAAAAAATCATTTAAAGTAAAAGATCTAAGATCAAAGTGATTAAAAAGTTGTATTTATCAGTGTCCAGGTTTTTTATGATTTCAGCAATTTTTTTGTTTGAAAATGTGCTGTAGCATAAGCACATTTAATCTCATGCCATACATTATATTATGTTAATAGCTGGCACTTTATTCAAATGGCAGATATTTCATTGAGGAAAGAAAATCTTACCATGTCTGCCTAAATACTGGAAAAGCTTTTGACTATTACCTTTGAACAGCTCTTAACCATGTAGAAATGTAGCTCATCAAATTATCCATGACTGTAACTTTGCTGTATATATATACACTTTGTTTTCAACCCATTTATATAATGGCCAAAATAAATGCCTTTGTATTGCCAATGTTGTATTTATGCCATTGATTTGGATGAATATTTTGAATAAAGTTGTGTTCATGATCAAATTTTAACTGTCTGTGTCTGAAGAACTTTAAAATTTGGATAGCAATATATATCTATAGCAATGCTTTTCGTGTATTGATGATCCATGCCATCCAGCTATTAATGATATTTGCAGGACTTCAGAGTGTAAAGAATCAAGATTATGTAAAACAAAATCAAGGATGTTATTTGTATTTTCGGCCACCAAACAAATATCAATCCGATTACAAGCTCTTTGTCATAGCGTGGTGAGCAAACTGAAGGCTGTTACAGTATGTGTAAATGTATCTGACATATTTCAGTGTTCCTTGTGCTAAGTCGTTTGGAAAATAAATCTTCTCACTTAATTACCTCCGTCGCGTGCTAAGTCAGTGACTCTGACTGTGCCGCTACTTCGTTGCCCTTTTTCTGCTGCTACAAGGCTTTGTGGCTTCACACTGTAACAACAGGACCCGTTCCAGCTCGTCTATTTCATGTGATGAACGACCTACAGGCTTCAGTAGGAAGTAAGTCTATACAGTGGAGTGCACAAAGAAACATGGATGTACCAATCAGTTCCTTGCTTTTTCATATGGCGGTGTAATTAAACACACTCATACACACACAGCCCTACACTACATAACATACCCTGCAGATGCTTATATGTCGTCCCAGTTTACAAAAATGTATTTAAAATAATTTAATAATGGACTGAATGTTCCTACACAAACCATGTCCTGTATGAATTACATATTTGTGCCAGAAGTCTGTGCATCTGTAAGCTGAATACACTAATGCCATCTTCAAAGGACATCTGTGTCCAGTCTTTCAAAGGGATCCACTGTGAGCAGCTCTCCATTGACTTGTGTCTGTCTAATTAGAGTCCACAGTACCGTCCACCTGTTTTTGACCTCCTCCGGCTACTGAATGTATCAGACTGTCAATAGTCATCCTCCCCTGATATCACTCACACAGAAACGTCATCATGTTTTCCTCCTGAAACAATTCTAGCATTATTCCTCTGTCCCTCTCCCACACAAACACTCACTCAGACACACACACACACACACACACACACACACACACACGCACACATTTAGCTGTCGCCCTTTGAAAGCAATGTTGCTGTCAATATATTGTGAAGCCACTAAGTAGGGACATCAGAGACAAGCCGGCTTTTTCCTGCCCTCTGTTCATGCTTTTTGCAGAAGTTGTTGGAGTTTAAGGGATACAATAATTGCGGCAGAACTCATTAGTGACCTGAGATAGACCAGACCGCTCGGCAGGGGATGAACAAACAGCATGCAGGCATGATGAGTCATTCCCTACCATTACGTCTGATTCTGTCTGCCCTGGTCCTCCACAGAAGACCCACTCACTGACATTTACTACATGTCAGTGTCCAGCTGCATTCACCCGATAAAACTGCCCGGCCTTTCTTTTCTGGGGTAGAAAAGCTCAACTCCAAATTGTTCTGTTTTCAGGGTGACTCACCCCCTCCATTTCTAGCCTGCTTTGCCCAGGGCCAAGAATATGGATCAACCCTATTTCGATAGTGCACGTCACAGGGATCGATAAAAGTATTCCATCGACACACACCAGAGGGCAGCACTTTATCACCAATGTGTATTATGTATGTTGTAAAGGAGTTGAAGCTATTCCTTCATGGGTACTTGACAATCAGTCTCGTAATTGAAGTGAGTGTACTGCAACCAGCAACTGCTTTTGCTTCTGAGCTCTGAGGGGGCTAATGTTTTGTGAGTTTGTAAGCTTCTCTTAATGACTCACAACTAACAGATCAGTTTTCAGGATTCATTATGGAGATCAAATTGTGTCATTATTGTCATCAAGTTGGGTGCTGTGCCAGTATAGCCTGTATAAGTGCGTGTGTGGGTCTGACTAATGTACGGTCAACTGAACAGACACCATTCACAAGGCCACTGTCGAAAGTATGGCACACCTGCATTAATAGGTATGGGTGTGGGGATAGAAAGTAAGTGAATGGAATGGCTAACTATGGTATACAGAAGTATTTAACAAGATTATATGTCCTTTACACCCTCACAAACATGGTTGATGTGAGCACGGGATTTCGGATACAAAATATCAGTGCTTTTAGAGCTTTACACATGGGCACGGCGTGTAATTTGTAGCTGCACTCATTCATTTATGTTATGTGCATTTTGTTATAATTTCGTTGTATGCTGCTATTTGAGATGTGAGCCCTGGTGTGTTTTGGGGAAAAGTAAAACCTTGCCTATGATTTATATTAATAAAATACTTGACTGGTGCCCTCTTGTGGTTTCCTGAGTTAAAGCATCTCTTGGCTGGCCTGCAACTGACTATAACTGTACACAGTGAGTTGGCTAACAAGACACCTTGAACTCATACAGGTTTGAGATAGTTCACCACCTACTTTATGGACAGGTGGAGTTATATTCAGCCTGACACAAACCTTGAGCAGGTGGAGATCTAGCTCTGCTTGCCAGTGTAATGAACAGCGTAGTGATAGTCCATGGCACCCTGCTGTGCAGGAGAGCTAATTCTGTATCTAATGAGTGTTCTGACCCACTCCAAGAGTCTGGCTGTCGGCCACACTGAGGTCCAGCTTTCTTCCAACTCAAATAACCACCTCAGTCAGGAGACTGATATCTTCCAATGTCCACCCCGTTCAAACATTAACTTTTGGGTTCCATTACTATACTGGTATACTTTCCGTCATCTCCAATGAAATAAACTCTGAATCTCCGTTGCTTTTGAGACCAAATGCTGCTTTTGATTTATGTCTGGTAATGTGTCTGCAAATATGACCATTTATGTGTGGGGGATCAAATTGTGTGGGTGCACACGCTTGTGTTAGAGTGTGTGTGTTTATGTTGATGTCAGGACGTGTTAACCCTCACATCTGGAGCTCACTATGTTGAGCAGGAGACCCTGCTGAGGACCACAGAGAGTCGTGACTGAGCCAGCACCGAACAACCCTTCCTCAATGAGGGCCCAGCATTGCAATGATTAATGAATGCTCTGGCACGGACGGGCTAGCTCTCACGCCCCCTCGTGCCTGTACAGAGCTCGGCATCAGCCAGCTCAGATTGCACGGGGCCCGGACTTCACAGAGAGGCCCGGTTCAGAGACCACGACCTGGGCAGTGCCAGATGAAAGTCTGCTCTATCAGAGAGGACAGGGCAGTCTGGCCGCTGGGCAAACGCGTCTGTCGGAGGGAGGAAACATGCCTAGCAAACACATAAACACGGCCTCAGCCCCTGACACCCATGACAGCGGTGCCACAGCATCTAATGAAGAAGGTGTCGTGCTCCTAAATATCGGTTTCTTTTTGGAATGGCCTATCCTTTAGAGACATCGACTCAACAATGTGTGTCGTAATATGACTGGAAATCTAAGATAAGGTGGTAACATAAGTAAAGCCACAGCAAAATATCTGTCTAAACAGAAAAATATATTGAGTTAAAATGATCTTAAACAAAAACACACGCCATATATCTCTATTCTAGTTTGGGTTTTTTTGTTCGCAATTGTGTGTGTAAATGCAGGATGGAAATGTTATTAATATATCACGTTAACATTGTTACTATGTGGAATAATGTGCGTGATTTATGTTTGGGGATACAATTGGCAGGATTCTAGACCCTGGTGTCTTGATATCATGAGAGTCTGGCATGTTCCATCAAAAGAATGTATTTGAACACTGAAGTTGACAGTCTATATTCCACTACTGCTTCCTGGTTACACGCAAGACACTGGGCATAGTGCCGTCTCTTCTCCCTCTCCCACTCAAACTCTACCACAAAAACCTCATCAGGCTCTCCTTAGAGTTTATTCTCCTTTTTGGCTTTCCCCCATGAATGACTACACGTAAAATGGTTGAGGGTTTTCTTCTGGCCCTCCTGTCTCCATGGACCAGTAATTGAACCAGAACATTGCTCATTGGTGATATGCAGGTGCATAGCGTGTGGGAATAGACAGCTGTTGATTAATCACAAGTGTTGATGCAGAATCGAGGTTAAAAGGAAACTGAATATATGTTAGAACTTTGACCTTCTGTGTCAACGGCAAATCAGTAGCTTACATCAAAGAACCTTAATGAAAACAAAAACTTTTTTAATTAATCCTTTCACTCACTCAAGCAGATATATTGACATAATAACAATAATAATAATGACAACTTTATTTATATAGCACCTTTCAAAACAGGGTTACAAGGTGCTTTACAATAAAAATAACAGTAAAAAGGCACACTAAAATCATACAGTAAAATCAGTTCATAAAAATATCTAAAAATAAACTAAAACCAAAATAAAAGACAAAACTTTAAGATAAAAGTGAGTTTTAAGAAGGAAACTATGGTGGCCTGCCTGAGATCTTTAGGCAGGGAGGTCCAAAGCACATAAGCACATAAAGACACACACATAAACACCCACACACTAACAAACACACACACCTGTACACACTGCATTCTGTATTGCAGCTGTGGTTAAGAAGCTCACGTCTTCTGTTGCAGAAAAGAGTCAGAACATTAGGAGGTAATGGAACAGGTTTACAGTTTCAGTCCGGGATTTCTATTACCAACCTTGAATGTAGAGTGGTTCTCATCTTAGTAACTTCAGAGGCATTGCCTCGGCTACTTGTGGCAATCTACAGTGACACAGCCCAGAGCATGGTTGTGGTTCACCTCTCCCAGTCTATCAGTTGGCCTTGAACATGCAGTGAAGACTAGCCATGTCTCCTGTAATGCCCATAAGAGATGATAAGAAAGCCCAGCAGAACTAGCTCTGACTTGCTGTGTGTTCCTCGGGCCTTCCTTCCATTTCTGATCTGGGCTACCACTGTTTCCAGCTAACAGAACTCGTTGATTTGGTGTGTCACTTTGACTTTGTTTTCCTGCCAGCAGAGGATAGTACATAAATGGGATGAAGTAAACAGATAATGGGAGTCATATGATGTGAAAGTGATGTCGTGTGGAGGCAGCTTTCCAGGCTAAACATGTGACGCACAGCAGGTCGACTGTGGTGGGGGAATGTCAGGTCACTGAATCTCTCCGTTCCTAATCCTACCCTCCCCTCACACCCAGGGTGGTGGCTTATTGGCTGTGTGTAAAAGAACCAAACCACACAACCTCATTCTCTCACACCTCCTTCAGCAACACTGTACAGCCGAAAACATACACACACACACACACACACATACACAGCTGTCTGCCATAAGGCAAACTAAACTCTGAGTTGTTTATGGGAGTTTATAAAAATGCACAATCCTAACACTCTACTCAACCCACTTGTGTGAATGGGATTGGAGCTTGGGCACATTCATGGTTTTTCTCCTCATTCAATGTACAGAAAATTCTCAATTTAGGACAAGCTGTGTCCATTCCGTAACATTCATTGCAACTTCTTTGTATTACCGCATTATCAATACCTTTCTAAAAAAATACTTTTTAACGTACACTTGTACTCCTACTACTCAACTGAATTTTCATAATGTTTCTGTAAGCATTTGTTCCAAATTAATGGTAGCTACTTACTGGAGAGCACTACTATTTAGCCAGATCTTTGAGTTTTTAGTTTTTTTTGCATTAATGGCCAATGAGAAATTTGGCCAAAGATAGGACAAAAAAAGAAAACATTCAGACAAAGGCTACACTCACAGGATTGGCCACTATCGCCACCTGGTATTGTTTACCAGTACAGTTTAAAGCTTTGTAACTTTTCAGACCTTTTACATGCACAAAAAGCTATATAACATGCTAAATATAATATACTAAAGGAAGGGGAAAACCCAAAAAGCATAATAGGTCCCCTTTAATTTTCAATATAAAAGCTGCCAGGGCGTGACCTCCCGCGAAATTCTGAATATTTTCGTCACAAGGAAGTGCGTCACTAAATCAGGAAGAGATACCCATACTTGGAGCATAGCCGTTGATCATGCTAGCAATGTGCAGTGAACACATTCTGCATGTCTTCTTTGCTAAGGTTAGGGAAAAATAATTTATGCAAGCAAGCTGTAGTGGCAGCCAAAGCCACATCTTAAGAGAAACTACCTACAGCTGCTTTAAGTTTCAAACGTATCACCCATTAACAGGCTGCCTCACAGACCCTTTTAATAAATCAAGCCTTGTTAAAGACCCCAGATTTCTTTTCCTGTAAATCCGAGAATTTATTTGTAGCCTGGGGTCCGATTGGTTCTAAATTCATTAATATTATTGCATTAGAAAGAAAAGGCCCTCTTTGCCTGGCCCCATATGCCTACAAGGACAAATGTTGCATTATCCAATTTAAAAGCGAATTGGAACTTGGTTATCAAAAACAAGTGGTTCTCTAAACTCTGAAAAGCAAGGTCAGACTGTTTCATTATCTGTGCATGTTAATGTTGTGTACAATAAAAGAGAATTTTGCCTCATGAGGCTTGCTTTATGAAGCTCGAGATGATTTAGATGTTGATAATCATTATGGAGGAATTAGGCTCGGTTGAGTGGAGGATGTGAAATTAGAGATGTGACAAAAGGACACTTGAGCAAAATAATTTGAACTATCATTAATATATAATAATAATAATAATAATAATAATAATAATAATAATAATAATAATAATAATAATACGACTACTACTACTAATAATAATATTTTCCATCTCTACATCAGCATCTGGTCTGGCCTGTGCTAAATTCATTATGGCTGGCTACAGGCAGCACTTGGCAGAGCGGGTGCTAGATTTCCAGATGCGCGTGGAGTCGTGTCAGAGTTGTTCCTCCTGGGAACTTGTGTTCTCAGACATTGGCTGCTAGGTGTATCTGGGAGAGCAGAGGGTTTCTTCAAAAAAACCTCAGGCATACAACACATCAAAAGAACATATGAAGGAGATGATGGGGTAGGGGTTGGGGGGTGTCTGTCAGAACAAGTGGTAAGGATCACTCGCACTGGGGGGAGGATATGAACAAACCATTTCTACTTTGTCTGTTTTAAATTACCACAGTTTATCCTGAAAGACTAGATGGCATTGTAGCGATCTGGGACCAAAACAAAGAAGATCGGTGTCATTTCTCTCTCCTCTAAGCCATAAACATGCATTCCATCACATTGTTGTAACATATTTGCGGCTGCGATTGCACTCCAGGCCTTTATCAAACAACATACGTTTGCAAATCAAATAGTTTGAATAAATCACAGACCAAAAGGCTCCAAGCTGAAATACAAAGTAGAAGAATTGAGGACAAGGCTGTGTAAATCAAAACATTTCTCCCATCAGAGATTGCCTTCTGGACCTAATTACAAAAGAATTGACAAGTGAAGAAAAATATTTTTTCACCTAAGATTTAATGACACCACCAGAGATGATCTGCCTCTTTCTTTCACCGGACTTCACCACATACTTGACCCATGAAATATTTCAGTGCATGCGCCTTTTGGGTCCTGAAAACAGGCAGGTACATTACCTGAAAACAAACCCCTGCAATATAACAACAACGAGACCCAGTAAAGAGACACGTAAAAGGAGAAACGTGAGCGTTGCTCCTAAAGACCTAACGCTGCTTGACTGGGACACCTCATGTCCATGGCTACTGAACGTCTCTATCATCAAACCATCGGCAGATGATGTGAAAAATCTAAAAACATCTGTTCATGGTTTGTTAAATTCCATTTCATCCAGCTACACACCAACTGACCCCATGGCACATACAGCGTTCAATTTGTAGCACTCTGTTGTCTTTATGGACCAGTTCTGACACGGATGAATCCCTTCTGTAATATCTTTTTAGAGCTGTCCGTTTTTACTGTTACAGTGGAGTCATGCAACGACTGGATCATCCCCAATATTTCTAGGTTTCCAGGCGACAAGGTTGCAACACAAATAGACAAATACATGACCAAAAGAGAAAACACATGCACTTCACACATCTCTCCAGCTGTGTACCCTCCAGCGGCTGTTTTGGGTAAGCAGTTGCCATAGTAATATCAATGGGATTTATAAGCATTGACAAAATAGGTAACTGAATAAATGACATTTGAAAGAGCAGAGGAAAGATATCTGTAGTCAGCATTGATGTCTGTATGCCTGTGAGTGCATGCTTTGTATGGGGATTGTGTAAAATGGAAGCGCGAATGTGCTGCACGAACTTTGCTGACGACAACTTTGATATTTGGAGAGAAAGTAAAGTGGAAGGAAGCACTAAAAGAGGCAGGTTTCATTGCAGAAAAGACAAGTAGGAAACCATTTTATTCCTTACTTGGTTACTGGTAAAATGGACAAAATACAGTACAATGTTACAGAACTTAAAAGAACTTAAAAGAAGATGGAATGAGTTGAAACATTTTTGCATGTTTATATTTTGTAAAAAAAACAAAAAAATACTCTGTATGCATTTAAGTATGGAGAGTTTAATCCTGAAAATGACACAAAGATATGGTTTCAGTGCACAATGTGGGCCCAGCTCTCAATGGAAAACACATTTGTGCTGGTTTAACTATGCTGATACACAAACACCAAATTAAAAACCTCAACTAAAGAAAACCACGGGACAAACTCCATTCCGTGGGAACATGAGACGGCATGGCTTGTGTGGTCGTATTAATTCCATTACAACATTTGCCTTTCTCTGCGGTTTTTTAATATCGCTCTTTTATATATCTTAAACATTTATTGGATTCTGAAAGGAATGTAACAAAAGGAGACGTAGAAAGCACTTGTGCTACACAATTGGGGGGAGTCTTAGCGTGATTCGTTTGTGGTGAATAAAACCATCTGTGCACTTGACTGGTGGCCAATAACCCTCTACCCAGGGGAATGCACATGCAGCTCTAGGAGACAACTGAACACAACATTTGCCACTGACCAATGGCCCCTGTCGTGACAGATCATTTTCACAGGGACTGAGAATGTCTTATTCATTTACCTGCATGTATTTCAGCTCAAATAGACAAATAAGCTGCCACTGAAATATGTGATGTCGGGTATTGTTAACAATATGTCATACAATATATACACTGAAACATAAATATGGCAGGCACAGATTGATAACTTTCCAGCAAACCACCAAAGCCTTGACAATGATCTTACAAAATGTTACATTTGGACAAATGTTTCTAAAGTCAAAGAAAAAATATACATATTCAAACACATACACACACACAAAGAGAGAGAGAGAAAGAGAGAGAGAGAGAGAGAGACCGACACAGTATACAAACTTCCAATTACCGCGAAATACAAATAGTCTTAGTGGAATATATTAAAGCTTCTGGTAGCCTATCAGAGATGTATGTAATCGTCCGTATAATTTTTAATGATACAAATATAAAGGAACAATCGCTCGAAAGAGGACAGTAAAAAAGTAAACTGCTGCAAAACTGTTTTCAGGGAATTCATTCGGAGATTAGGAAAAGGACTTGCGCTCATTGCAGTGCCTTGGCTATAAACCCGTCCACAAGCGCTCGAGGGGGTCTGATTCAATGTTCAGCAACTGGGGCGGCAGTCCGACACACACTTTCACTGATTGCGCAGTTCAACTTTTGACGTTTTCACATTGTTGACAACTGCAATTGATCATTAAATCTGTGTTGATTGGCGCACACCTCTTTGACAAATGGAAACATAACTTGAGACATTTTGAGAAAGACAACTGTCATAAATCGTAAGGGACATGGGTTTACTTTGCAGTGCGACAATTTTACCATTTTGTGCCATCTGTATTCTTTTCCTCTGGGAATGTGGAGCAAATTCCGGTAGTGCAACTTTTGGAGTGGACACGTCTGGGTAAGTTTGCTAATTTAGGTAAAAGAAGATTCTTGCAGTATTCATATAGAAAGTCAAAAGTTGTCTTTCCATAAACAAAATATGACATATCTTATTAGGTGCATGCATGGGCTTAGTGGATCAGTGGAAGGGGATACGTTAATATGCGCTCAATAAACTGGGAAAGTTTTTAAATATAACCATTCATCTTTCACAACAAATGTGAATTTTTATCTGTCTTAACTTTAATCTTTTTTTTATTATTTAAACCGTGTTTTCAATTAAAACACGAAATATAGCATATACTTTAAAACTATTATTTCGGATTGCTGAAGTAAAAACATATTTATGTAATATGAGCTGTTGCAGTTTCTTAGTTTATGGGTTCCACTGACATAACGACTCATCTGGATATGTTTTCAACATTACACAATTCTTGCTGACATGCAGATCCTCCAGTGCTTTGGTATTTTACGTAATGTTCTTTTACATTGGATTCATAACTTCAGACCCTTTATTGGTTAACAGACCATTTAGTTGAGTCTCCATTGTTCAAGGAGTATTTTGACAACACACGTAATTGTTACCAAAATCTCCAAGTGACCATTCACATTTTTGCTTCCATTCTTGTTCAGCGAGGAGTGTCCAGAGAACAAGATTTTAACAGTGGAGTACCCCTGTGTCAAAGCAGGGGGTATTAACAGCACCTGCCTAAGGTAAGACTGCTCATCTACATAACTTCCCCATATGCAGTAAACTCTTCTTTGCCTGCAGAGAAGACGGTGCATTGATGAAGGATGTGTATCCCCCGCCATGTCTGTCAGGACAGCGGTACTACGGGCTGTCTCAGGGTCCTAAATAGTCTTAAATGAACTCATGAGAATAAAATGAATGTGGTTCTGGTGGACTTTACTGTGCTGTCCAACCTCTTTGATCTTCCTAAAGACAGTTGGGTGGCAGCATTTGTTACTTTTCAAACTCACAGGGGATATCCCCAGTGAGTGCACTATGGTGTCAGGCAGAAAAAAGATTCCCACGGCCTTCTCCTGCAAAAATAAAACGTAAGCAGCAGCATGTCCGCAACTGCCCCCCCCCCTTCTATAACGGGGGTTTGCTCCAAAATAATGGAGAATTAGCCTCTCTCCTATTGTTCTACTCTCCCTCTATGATGGAGGTCAGAACAGGCCCTCCCAAACCAAACAGGGCTATATTTGTTTTACCCAGTTTCTCGTTGTCTTTCCATCCAGGTCTTTCAGACAACTCTATCTGCCCTGTCTTTGCAAGCAAGGAGAGGGAGGCTGTGATGAAAATGTATTTGCTGGTCTTTAGCCCTACCCCTCTACGCATTCTCAGCTTGCTTTCCGAGGGCCTCCGTGGTGTCGATAAACCAATAAACCTCTCACAGTCTCTCCAGATTAGAAGATAGTTTTGGTTTAAACAGCCTGCATGGCTCATTGCTCTGCGAGAGAATACACATAAAGAGCACACTATAAGGTTTTAGGTTTTTGACACGTTGTAAGACCTCGTAAAGCTCCTCTGTAAAAGTCAGATATGCTGTGGTGAGCCATGTAAACCTACGAGTGGTTTCACTCTATTTGAGTATTACAGTCTGTCAAGTGAAAAGAGCTGTCTAGTGTTTGTCATAGCAGCAGTAGTTGTTTATATTCAATAAATGATCAACTACTTGACACAAATACCACAGTCTTTCAAGCCTCAGTTGAAACTAACCTCACTGATAAACAAACAAGCGGGATGCAAAGTTCTGAGAGGTTTTGGGGGGCATGTCTGCAGGCCTGTTGGCCTGCAAGCCCTTCATTGCTTGTCCAAACTGTTATTTTAGTTATGTGCCAGTGGTTGCTTTGTTGATGTGGCACGCACACACACACAGGCACACACAGGCACACACACACACACACAACACACACACATACACACACACACACACACACAAACACACACACACACACACACACACACACACACAGAAACACACACACACATTCAATCAGTTCCTTCTGTTTTTACTTCACTTTGAAATATGGCTTTGGACTGATTTTGCATCTCCCTGCTGGGGTCTCGATATAGTAACTTTTCCTGGCTCGCCCCTTACATTTTTGTTATTTAGATTTTCCATCAATCTGTCTTGCCATCTAAGAGATTGCATTAGAAGTACATAGGAAATATTATTGTTATTAATCTCTCTCTCTCTCTCTCTCTCTCTCTCTCTCGCTCACACACACACACACACAAACACACGCACATATACAATTAAGCACAGTATAGGGATGTTAGCCCTTACTGTCAGAACTCATCAGTAGACCTGTCCTTGTCATTTTGTGCACAATACGTAATATGCCCTACACGAGGCTGGTTCCAACCAACATCTCTTGAACCCTCATTGAAAACCATCCTCTCTTTAAGTGGTGTCTGTTCATTAGTGAGACAGAGTCTGGATTCTGTCTGAAAGTCTTTCACTAAGAAAGAAGCCAGGCCTGAGGCTGTTCACATACTGTAAAGGTTTAGGTCAACTAAAACTCAAATGCACATAAACACATCCAGAGAACATTTTTTGGTGAATATATTTTTGAGTTCATATTTGTGATGTCTTTTTTCTAATTGAGAACCATAGTGTGCACTTAAAGCTAGCCTGAGCCATAGGGCCAGAGGTCCTCCAAGGACAGGGAGGGATGATGGTGCCAGGATGTAGAGTCTAGGGTGTCATAGTCCCAGTGATTGCTGAGGTTGTAGAAAGTTTCACACATTAAAGGCCTGAGATAACACTGGGCAGTGAGACGCAGAGTCTGGGGCTGGCTTGGGATAGTGCCCCCCAACTTGTAACACTGAACGTCTGACTGACTAACTGACTGGCTGACTGACTGACTGTCTGGCTGACTGACTGATCGACTGACTGTCTGACTGACTGTCTGACCGACTGACTGACTAACTCACTGACTGACTGACTGACTGACTGACTCATTTACCGACAGACTGACTGACTGACTGACAGTCTGAATGACTGACTGACTCATTCACTGACTGACTGACTGTCTGAATAATTGATTGACTGACTGACTGACTGTATTACTGACTGACTGACTGACTGTCTTAATGACTGACTGACTGAATTACTGACTGACTGACTGAATAAATGACAGCTGAGGCACATAGGAGGATTCTGTTATCAGTTTGTCATCTTACTGTAAGGACTTTGATGATTTTTAGGAATCAAACATGTAGTTTAAAAATCAGTGAGTATGTGTGTTGTAATGGAAACACTGTGAAATGCATGCTTTCATTACTGTAAACTTATCTACCTAAAATGTAGCAGAGAGAGACTGTGTGTGTTTGGGGTGTGTGTGTGTGTGTGTGTGTGTGTGTGTGTGTGTGTGTTAGTGTGTGTCTGTGTGTGTGTGTGTGTGTGTGTGTGTGTGTGTGTGTGTGTGTGTGTGTGTGTGTGTGCTTGTGTGTTTGCATGCGTGTGCCTGGGCAGCTCGGACCACCGATATGACTCCACGTTGCCTCATCTTCAGGCATGTAATGCACCACCTCCAGAGCCATAAGCCCCTCTCTCATTTCTCCCGCTACATTTGTTTCTTTGTGGATTTACTGCGTTAACCCTAGCTCTCACCTCATCTCTGGACCCTCATGGGTCTCAACACATCCTCCACCCTCCCACCCTAGGCCCCAGTGGGGCCCGCTGTAAACAAGTCAGAAGGAGACGGGGGGATAGGAAGATGAAAGATGGAGAGGGGAGGGAAATGGAAAAAAAAACAGCATCGGGAAGGAAGATGTTTTGATATAAATGAAATAAAGCTGGGCCCTGGCAGTCTGTGTGCTCCCCACGGTGGGGGGGCTGGCCTGGAAAACCACGTCGGGCTCCATAAAAAGACCTGGAAGGGAGTATCGCAGTAGGGAGGGAAGCTCTGTAAGTCAGGCCTTGGGCTTTTATTGGTCTCCGTGTGTTCTCCCGTAATTGGCGGGCCGATAGCGGAGTCGGTGCGGAGAGGTCTGGCAGAGGAGACGCCGAGTGTGCGGCTCTCTGGCGAAAGGTAATAAGGGGTTACCCACCTCAGCACCGCCTCAAACAGCGGGGTCTCTGGTTCCCCCCTTCCTCTCTATGTCTTCCCTCCCTCCCGACTGCATCTGGGCCATTCTGTGTAGTCCACCTGGCTCTCCGTCTTTGAGCTCTGGCGTGCACGCTTTGTGGACGACCCGGGCTGCCAAACAGATCCGGAGAACGGGTAAACAGGGGGAAAGAGACGGGAAAGAGGGAGACGAAGGACAGAGGTGTATAACATCAAGCTCCTATTCATCCATGTGTAGGTGTAAAGTAGAGGTCTGCTTTGTGTAACAGGTGAGGGGAAGCAGGCCAGGGAAGCTGTGTGTACATGTGCATCTACTGCAGCTGAGAGTGTGAGGCTGGGGAGGGTAGCTGAACTCCGCTAAGGGCCTCTGTGATGTGCTTATGCAGGGCCCTGAGAGGTCCCCCTTACAAGGCATAAAACAAGCTATTATATAATGCGTACATGACACATGCTGCGCCGGGACGCCCTGTTTGCCGGCCACTTTATGAAGGAACTGACACAGGTAAATCGATGGACAATAAACACAGGAATTAGGTGCTAAAACCAGTCACATATAGGCTCCAGGAAACCCCGGGTGAAAAACGGGCAGGGGTGATTTGATTTAACTCCGAAGCAGCAGACTATACCGAGGTAACGAGGAACAGATGCCGATGCACGTGTGTGCATGTATGTTTGTGTGTGTGTGTGTGTGTGTGTGTGTGTGTGTGTGCGAGTGAGTGTTTGTGTGGGAGAGAGTTTTTGAGTTTCTTGTTGAGGGTCCACAAACAGCAGTCGGTTCTGGGCCCCATAATGCACTTCAGTGAGCTATTGACAGTGTACTGTATGCAGCCAAGTCCTCATCACAATCACCACTGCAGTGAAATCAGGGAATGTTATATTGTACGTTTTCAAGCATGTTGTATCTTTAGATTATTGAAGGTTTATAGACTTCTTGTCTCTTGCCAAGTGTAAAGCGAACCATGCAGTATACAGACAGCTCGTTCAGATATATTATCAACAAGCAATCCATCATAGATTGTTTGCATTGCACCGAGACATCCATAGAGTATCTTGTTCCAGCTTTCACACTATTTTTTGCATTTACCATTAGTCTGTTTTGGACAGCAATCAAAACGTCTCAAGTGGTGGGAAAAGGAGCCTATTGATTTTGCTTACACTTTGAGTTCATATCAAACTCTATCTCAAACACCACCAAACTTCTAGTTGTATTTTGTCTCTGTGTAATTGCCTCTGTTCAAGTTTTATTTTTTATAAAAAAATGTCAGGTTAAATCTCCAGTTTAAAACTGAGGCATATTAATCCCAGTATTGTTTTTGGACCACAAAATATCCAGTAATCATTTTACATATTTTTCTGATTAGCCAGCACTTCAAAAGTTCTGTATTAGCCTACGCTACACTCACGTTTTGTTGAGGAGAGGTTAGGTGCTTTGTTCCCTTGTATGGTCGTGCAGTCACAGCTAATATCTCAAAGAAACAAATCACACACCAGTTGATTAAATGCTGGAAATCACAGGTTGTTTGAAGTTCATAAACCCAGTTGTGTGTTGTATAGACGGTTCATTGTGTAGCATTATTGAATTGAGGGACTAAAGAAAGTTTGCTCTAGCACTCAGGAGGAGCTACATCCGGCAACAACAAGTATAAATCTCTCAACAACGCAGGGAAATTCCCACCCAGCCCATTGCTCCTCCGACCGCCGGTGTGTTACAAGCCCACATCTGAGCCCTGAAAGGCCTTTGGGTCTTATCAGTCCATTACCTTGAAACATGGTTTGGGACTTTGGTGGGATTTCGACCTCATCCTTCTTCATAGGAGAACACTCATCATGGCCTGGCTTCCGGCCCATTGTGAGAGGGCTCACAGACACATCATTAGTGGGGGATCCGTCATGTGCTGGACTCCCCTGCTCACTGACAGCCTCTCACCAGCCGTCACCAATGTTCTCTCCTTTAGGATCTCCAGCACTACTGCCTGTGCCTTCGCTCACCGCGTCCCTTCTCTCCCTGTCACCCTCCCTCCCACTGTCTCTCCCTGTCACTTTCCCTCCCACTGTCTCACTCTCCCTCCCCCATCTACCTGTCCCTCACCCTCCATAACTTTGTCTCTCTTCTTCTTTACTCTGGCTGCACGTTTCTCCCTATTCTCCATCCACCCGTTTATCGCCTTCCTCGCTGCGTCTCTCCTGTCCGTCGCCTCTCTATTCTCCTTCTCCGCTCAATCGAGGAACCAGCCCTTCACTCTCCCAGGGTGCATGCAGTCTCAGATCCCGTGGGTGCCTGTCATTGTGTGTGGCGCCACGGGGTCAGAGATGGCACATTCCTGTGATGACATGGGGGCCCCCCGGGGTCATGGAGGCCAGAGGGCCCTGACATGGTCATTGGGCAGACTGACTGACCAGCGACCCTGGGAGCGGAATCCCAGCGGGGTCCTCTAACGAGAGGAAGATCAATGGAGGGAGACGAAGAGGGATTTGTGTCACTCACCTTCTCGACCGCTGGGCCACTTCAATACCTTGTGGTATTACGTTAAACAACGACACTAAAGACTTGTCAAGTCCGAATCAGTAGGAGGCCTAGAGGAGTGTCAAGGGGGGGGGGGGGGGACGACCCAGAGGGAGCGGGAGGAGAGGCCAGGCAGGGAGGTGAGGCTAGGGCTTAGGGAACTGTACCGTGGCTGTGCTGCTGGAAGGGGTGCAGGGCTCACAAGCTCCTAGTCAAAGCCCTCTCTGTTCAGCCGGTCGTCTGATGTATCCCCGGGGAGCGGGGCCCTGGAAGTGTGCTGACAGAGTAAATAAACACAGGGGGAATGCTCACACACTCGCCACGCCGACACGCCGGAGGAGTGTGTGCTCACATATGCTCCCCGATGTACACACACTTACATCGTTAGCTACTATGCATCAAGCTTTGCCTGACACCTTCACACCCTCAGGTGGAGGGAAGCATGGGAGAACAGCCCTATGCGTTCCTACAACACCTACTTCAAACACAAGGAGCAACACCTTTCGCCCTGAATTCAAAGAGGGAGCTCACAAAACACTTGGAAACCAGATCGCTTTCAAGCACAATCAAACACACAACACCACATGGGGCAGTGGCCGTCCTCTAGAACCACTTTCACAGACATTGTTGACATGAAGCTGTACTATGGAGCATGTACATAGCTTACAGACAAATACACACACACACACTCTGTGAACTGCCTGTCCTGATGCGTGGAGAGGTCATCGACCTCCCCCTCGTGTCCATTTCCTGTTTCTCACTCAAGAGCCTCACGTGGAGGAGCAGCCTTCAAACTGACACGTACATCTCTCCTCTCTCCCTCCCTTCCTCCCGTCCCTCTTTCTGACATGTCAACATCTCCCTCTCTGGTTTCCGACGCGCTGCATTTCCTCCTCCTTCGCCATAACAAACCCCTGAAGTCATCTCCGCTCCCCAAGGAGTCTAGGAGCCCAGAAAGTAAATAGAGGACGGCATTCAGCGAAACGCTGTGGTAGACTCATACCGTTGCCTCCTCATGCTATCTCCCCTCCTATCTGGAAACTCTATATACAGTCCTGAATGCTACTCCCCGCGGTATGAATGAGCATCTTAATAGAAAATGACTCTGGGTCGTTAATGGAAAGTGTCACTCCAGACCAGGTCCCACTCCGGGGAGCCTAACGCTATGCAGGCCTCAGACAGTCAGGGGGGCTATAATGGATATCCCTTCTTTGTAGTGCATTCCTGTCGCAAACGGACAAATAAATCACACCAGAACTGGATGGAAAACAATAATAGTGAGCGCTCCCCCCTGGAGGGAGACCCTGGCTAAAGTACATAATCTGCAGTGTAAAAGGAGCCGGGTTTAGGGCTGCCTCTGGATCTCGTCTTGCCGTTCCTCCCAGCATTGCCATGCTGATTTTGGCACCGGCACCCTGAGACTAGGCCTTGTTTGGGCCCCCTCCATCCGCCCTCTGAGCAGGTAGCTGCTAGGTCACTAACAGCACCAAGGACGAGGGGGAGAAACCTGGTGTGCTCTTTCCAGATTTGGGTGATTCTTAAGGGTATGAATCTGGGCTAGAGTGGAACGTGTGATCAAAACTGGGAAAGCATTTTTTGTATAAATATACTTCAACTGAATCAAATATGTTATAAGTAGAAAAGTACGTTTATTACTGCTAACAGTTTCACTTTATGGGCGTCTGTGTGTTCATATGTATGTGTGAGTGCCTGAAACAAGCAAAAATAGACAGTCGATTCTCTTCTGCACCCCAAGGTCTTTAAGTAGAGCAGGGAGCAGTCTCTCTCTACCATCACAATAGCCCCTGGCAGCTGACACACCAGCGGTGAATGGTTAGAAACGGGGACTCGAGTTGACTGGCAGGCTCTCTGTTGATGTATGCAGAGACTACAGAGGCTGCCATCAGCCACTACTAAAGCCTGTCCGTCTCCATCCCAAACGAGCCCCACATCTGTTTGCTGTTAGCCCCCGCTGATCCACTATTCCCTGTGTGTACAGGGCCCTCAGAGGTAGGGTGTCCCAGTGCTGGTAGGAGAGGTGCCTGCCAATGGCCCTAAGCCCCAAAGGTCTCTTGTCACTGTCAAGGCACAGTCCTATCCATCTTCTGCTCTTTTTCCAACCAGTATGCATACATGGGCCGCAGATTAGAACTACGTTCATCTGGCTTTTATCAAGTCCCGACCAGCCCCATACGTATACTTATTTTTTCATTCACAGGAGAAACAAGGGATGGGGTGGGGTGGGGAGGGGATAGAGATGGGGTTTGGGGGTCGGGGGGTCTTGCAGGAGTGATTTAGGGTCATGTTGCATGGAGCCTGGAGAAGAATAAAAGCAACTTGTCGTTTAGAGAGAGGCTTGAGCGAGGTACCATACAAAATTCCCTCTGACAAGAGCGTGCAGTTTCCCCCTCTCCTCCTCCTTGTCTAGGACTGGTGTGTATTATGTCTGTTCCACTGCCCCGTGGCTGTTCCACTATCACTGCCGTTTCCTCTCCGGTCCCATTCCTAATGTCAGTACCATGTGGTGGATCGCTGCGCGAAGATGTACTCTTGTCTCAGCTGTGCTCTGGCCGAAACCAGTTTAAAGGAAGTGAGAAGTCTTGCGAATGAGAACAGTTGTCCCTTATGCTGGTGTGTAAGCACATGTATAGGAGGCTACAAACGTATGCTGGTCAACAAAGTAATACGATGTCAGATCAGCTGATCATGACTTCTCTGCTTGTTTTCAGGAGAAAATGCTGTGAGGGCTTCAGGTTTGTGATGGGTCAGTGCATACCTGAAAGTAGGTAAAACATACCCCCATTCGTTCCCCTTTGATATTTGTCTCAACAATCACTTTAATCCATGTTGGCATTTGCTTAACCCTAACCCTAACCCAAAATGATACATTATGCAATATTTTTTTTTTTTACTTAGTTGAAGCAGATACGTTTTTAATGGTACCATCGTGTTCAGATAAGAATTGAAATGAGCAATATAACCACTAGAGGGCAATGTCTTTCTTCAATTAAATGTGGAGGATGTTTTAGTGAAAGGTACGGTGGCCCTGAGAGGCCAACACACTGCAGCTTCAGAAAACATTCAAATAGACAAAACACAAGCAAATTAAGAAAATAACTACATCAATTTGACAAAATGCGCTGCAAATTCAGATAACACAACACATTACAAAAACACTCTGCAAATACAGACAACTCAAAACATTACAGAAATGCGCTGCAAAAACTGGCAACACAAGGGAAATGTTTTAATGGGACACCTAAAAGTGACAAGGATAACACAAGAACAAAGGACCTCTGTTGTGTTGTCTGGATTTGCAGCGCATTTCTGTAATGTGTTGTGTTGTCTGAATTTGCAGTGCGTTTTCTAAATTCTGTGCATGTGTGGTCAAATTGATTTAGAAGTTTTCTTAATTTGCTTGTGTTTTGTCTATTTCCATGTGTTTTCTTAAGTTTCAGTGCGTTTGGTCTCTCAAGGCCACCATAGAAAAGGTCTAGGAATCACCTAGAAGTTGCTTAAGGAACAGGGTTTTTGTCCTATGTTTGTATGGCTCAGTGTATATCCTAACGGATTCTGCTCCCTCTACAGGCGTGGACGTGTGTGCCGGTTCACCATGTGAACAACAGTGCACGGACAACTTTGGACGGGTTGTCTGCACCTGTTACCCAGGTTACCGCTTTGACCGCGAGAGGCACCGTACCCACCAGCACCCCTATTGTCTGGGTCAGTCCTCTTGGCCTGGAGTTCTCTATGTCCCCTTTTCAGCTTTCTTTTTTAACCACTGTCTCTTTCCTTTAATGCCGCATGTCACTGTAATAAATTCAAACATGTGTGTCATTGTGTTTCATTTACGTTTTGTCAGATGTTATGACTACTGGCTTTGGTTTTGTGTGTTCCATCCCAAAACACAGATATAGATGAGTGTGAGGAGTCAAACAGCAGTGTTTGTGACCATGATTGTGTAAACACGGCGGGCAGCTTTGTGTGTCGCTGTCAAAGTGGCTACATCCTGGCACCGGACCAGTACTCCTGTAGACCTGTAACTTCCAGCTACAACCGTGAGTGGCTGAATTATCCCCTCCACCAGCGATCAGCTTCTCTAACCTTTGTGCTAGGCCCATTGTAGGCCAAAAGGGCCTCCTAATACAGTGTTTACATGAGTTGCTTAATTTGTCCTTTGTGTGTGTGTGTGTGTGTGTGTGTGTGTGTGTTTGTAGTGAGCTCGTCAGGGAAATCCGACAACTTGATGAGTGCAGGCTCCTGTTCGCTCACCTGTCAGGACTTTGTCAGCATGAGGAACAGCCTGTTGCAACTCAAACTCCGTGTGGGCAGCAGTCCTATGCCAAACCAGGTAGATACCTCGCCTATAGAGTGGCTGTCATCATGTAATTCTGTACAGCCACAAAAAGGGGATGTTTCTGACTACTGTGTACGTGTGTGTGTGTGTGTGTGTGTGTGTGTGTGTGTGTGTGTGTGTGTGTGTGTGTGTGTGTGTGTGTGTGTGTGTGTGTGTGTTTGAAGATGCCGGCCGGGCTGGCAAACAACAGTGATAAGCCATCTCACGGAAGTACTGGAAAAGGCTCTGACGGCCTCTCTGCCTGTGGTCTACCTGGCCCTTCAGGACCTCCTGGGGTTCAAGGTACCACACACACATTTTATAGTTTTATTTTGTGCTGGCTCTAGCAGCCAACCAACCAAAAGTATTATTTTTACACTTGTATCCTAGGGCAACCAGGGGAGCAAGGAAAGAGGGGGGTACCTGGGGTGAGGGGCTTTCCCGGGCCACAGGGCCCAAGGGGGGACATAGGGCCCATGGGCCCCCAGCCTGACCTGGAGTACATCAAGCGGGGCCGCAGGGGACCAGTGGTAAGACTAAAAAAAGGAATCAAACAAAGTGCAACATTAAAATGATTGCTGACATCATGGTACAGAAAAAGTTTAGTGACTGCTCCTCTCACTTGTTTCTTTCATGCAGGGACCCGCAGGGGTGCCAGGAAGAGATGGACTCAAGGTCATCCTAGCTTCTCCCTTCATCTCTGACCATTCTCTGTTATGTTAAAGCTATATATTGCGACATGAACAACACCATTTTACAGTGCCATCTTTCGAGCATGTGCATGAGCTCTGTGCGGCTGTAGAGCGAGACTGAAGGGACTCACTTTGTCTAATGCTTTTGTTCATCTGCAGGGTGACAGAGGCTCCCCAGGCCCCAGAGGTTTACCGGTAAGTGTAGAGAAAAAGAGCCCATCCAAAACATTCAAAATATAATTTAAAAACACAATATATGTAGCTTTCAATTGCATGAGCAGGTTTACAAATGGAAAACTGACTGTTTATGTTTACATACTATGTTGAAAGAATCAATGAAACTTCATACTCCATCGATCCCCAGGGACCACCTGGCTCTTTTGACTTCCTCTTACTCATGATGGCTGACATTCGCAATGACATCGTGGACTTACAGGAGAAAGCGTTTGGGGAGAAACGGGACTTCATCCTGGACTCCAGTGGCGAGACCGACTTTGTTGACTGGGGGTCGGGACAAGGAGATTCCCTCAATACCTGATGGCTCATCCCTGTGGCCTGAGGCACCTACTGAATCAATAAAGCCGAAAGGAACCTAACAACTTGGCCTGAAAGGAGACTCTTTTGAAAGGAGAAACAAACAATTCAGGGAACTCTTGTCTCTAAATGCCGAACAATTTAAGTGTCTAATTACCTCGAGACTTGATGTGGCGAGAAACCCTCTGACAGGTGACAAGGAGGGGGAGGATGAAGAAAAGGAACACTGGACCGTCTATGGCACCGCAAGCCTAGCCTTGGCTGCTCATGTCCTATGCACTGCATCCGAGCGAGTGAGTGAGTGTGCACGCGGGGTACACGGTGTGGATGCCCTAGCACCTGTGATTGTGTGTCAGTGAGTCTCTGTGCTGTCCCTCTAAGCTTAACCACTTCAAACAGGGGGCTTTATCGTCTGCGCCTCTTCCTCAGAGTCTCCGCTGGTGACACTATGCCTGCTGGGCCCAGACATGGGCCCTTGACTGCACCAGTCAATAAGGCATGTCCACAGAAACTGCATAGACTGTGGCGTCTTAAAGCAATTTTTGATCCAGAGCCGTTAATGATCTTATGAATAAATATACGGCTGGACTGCTGCTGTACTGTGATTCGTTTTTTGGCCAACTATTGTTTGTTGTTACACTGAATTTACTGTCAAATCAGAGTCACGTCAATGAGCACACATATGTGTGTGTGTGTGTGTGTGTGTTTGTGCAAACTTGTGTAGACAATCATATGGAAAGAATTAAAACAAAGGTTGTAGAAGTGGGATTTAGCAAGTGAGAGGTCAGCTAAACATGAAAAGAAGGGCTGCCATTACTACCGTTAACACATTTTTAGTTTTTCCAGAATATGTTCCCGATTATTTAGTCGGCCAGTTTGTTTGTCTCTCTTGTCGTCCTAGATAGACTTCCTCCATAAGGAAGTACTCTGCTGTCTCCAGCAGAGGGGGCTAAGTCACATATGACAAGAGCAGGTTGAGTGAAAACATGCTGCGGTTAGAAAAATCATAACCAGCCTTTCAGCACTACAGCTCACCGTGATTTGTCTCCCGTGACCAATATGATCTGTCTAAAATATTTAAGTAAAAAATCTGAATTACAGCACAACGTTCAACCAAAATGAAATGCATAGGAACTTTAGCGTGGCTCTGGGTAATTATGAGGGGTGTAGGTGTCAATGGGTCAGAGGGCAAATGTCTTGGTAAAAACAGCTGGAGGGATAATTATAGACCCTAACACTTGGCGAGTCTGGACTCATACTCATTTATGATGAGAATCCAGATGAATGGCTTTCCAATGCTCTGTTCTCTCTGAACATTCCCAAGCACTTGTTTGATCTGCGGGGAAGTACAAAGAGTCTCGTCTGTTTATTTTTGAGACATGGATGTACATTTGTCAGTCCTCCCACAGTGCTGATTTCAAAGGTGGAGCATGTGTATGAATGAATGAATGAGTGTGTGTGTGTGTGTGTGTGTGTGTGTGTGTGAGGTGCGTGTAGGAGCGTGTGTACTTTGACAAGCTTCTCACCTAACAGCCCCGCCCCCTGCCGTGCAGCCGCAGCTCACAGTACAGACGTTGCTAGGCAACACAGATCAGGAAAAACAACATGAAACAATTTAAGAACTATGTCAGAGAAAGAAAAGAAAGAGGGTGAAAGAGATTATCTCACTTCCTTCACCACTTGTCATGCAATTGTGGTATTGTCTCTTAGCCCCATAGGCGGCAGCAGAGAGGAGGTCAAAAGAGTTTCTTGTATGCCAAATCCTCAAATTTATAAATTTTGTATTCAAGTTTAACGTTTTAAGTTGTTAGTTGTTTTAAGTTTAAACTGAACTTATCAAAATACCACTGTGGAACTACAGGGAGAGGTTGTCACCAAAACTCACACTTATATGGGAGATGAGCATGTCTAGGAAGATAGATCAAGGTGCGCCAGAAATGCTTATTACTGAACCTTAGATGCGGGAAGTATTCCCTTACTGACACGGCATGCGACATATTACGTGCCGGCACTCAGACCCATGGGTTTTCTCTTGTGTGCCAGTGGACCATGCTGAGACTAGGCAAAAACGCACATACACTTCACTGTAACACCAGGAAACTGATGAAGGGAAAACCTGCCACTGCCCTTACATCGGCTATGGGCTACCATCAGTAATAAGAACCTTTATTGTACATTTCAGCTAGCAGACCAATGACTTTCCACTAAGCACCACTCTATTCCTAATAATAATAATAATAATAATAATAATAATAATAATTTGTATTAATAATGATAATTTGTAATAATAATAATAATAATAATAATAAGTATTATATTGATGATAATCATCATCCTCACCATCATCATCAGCATCTGACAACTAGAAGGAAGAGTTTGAGGTCACTTAAGGAGACAGCTGATCGTGGTGTCCAATCTAGAGCCTTGTAATGCTAATCCTCTTCCAAGGAACCTGTGTGTTGGCTCAAACTACACGGGTATGTGGACATTCCATTGAGCAAGTGATTAGAATAGGCTCACTTTGTTTAGTCTCTGGGCCAGGCATGGCTTCGCTCGGGTCCATGTACAGACGCCGGCCTAACTGGGTTACCGTGCACAGTGATACCAGAACAGGTGACCATAATACTGTAAGGATAGAGCTCACCCACTCTCTCACACATTCTCTCCTGAGGTCATTATATGATGGCAAATAAGGAGCACAAACAGAAATGTGTGTAGGAATGGTCTCAGCTTTGGTTCGTTTTATAATCATCCCCTGAGAGTGGGTAACTTAGTGGAGAGAAGGGCTGGGAGGGGACATAGGATCTTCCTCAAGTTGTTTACATAACTAGTCCCATAATGTGAACACAAAAAAGTAAGAAGCTCAACAGCTTCTCCGGCCCTGCATGAGTTGGTAAATATTTAGGTGTTTCCAGGACTCCGCAGCCTCTCCAGTCATTAGTTAAATCACAGGTGTCCATCATTCCTGGGGTATGCAGCTGCGTGCAAGTTAAGAGTTCGAGAGAGAGCGCATGAGAGAGAGAGAGAGAGAGAGAGAGAGAGAGAGAAAGAAACATTGAATACAAACACCTAGAGAGACGTGCTCCACTTTCACACGCACTCACATACACATTGCTTCCCGCACGAAACATAGGCATGCCACTGAACACCTGACAGGTGCAGGCGTGGTCTGTAGTGAGACACGCTATCTTGACACGCTAACTCATTCTTAAATCAGAGCAGCGTGCCCTATAGCTGAAAGCCGCCCAGTTTCCTCCCTGAAGTTTGCTCCTCTTTAACTCTCTGTCTGTGGCCCCACCCCTTCCGATTTCAGGCCTACAGCTGTCAGTCTGTTGACAATAGTAGAGTCGGGCAGATACACTGGTTTGATGACTAAAGGCCTCATTACATGTGTCAAAGTATGTCCCTTTGCAAGCATCATTTGCTATATTGCAGTAGTATAGTACTGTCTGTATTGTGTGTATGGCCACCAGAAATTGACTGTCGTCAAGTCAACAAAGATTCTGTTTTTATTAACAGAAATATTTATATCATTTAGTCCTTTTCAGTGATAACATTCAAACACTGTAATCCACATAATAATCATTGTATGAAACAAAAACAGCCTGTAGTCTGTATTGGATGCTGGAAAGTTTGACGCATTGAGTGACAGTCTATATAAGTGACAGCCAATGTTACAATAATACCTTCAAGTCATATGGTCAAGGTATAGCTATGAAGCAGTCTGAAATATGGGTGTTTATTGGAGGTTTATGAGCAAATGGGTTTAGGAGCAAATTTGGGCCAATGTTCTGTATATTTGTTATATTAGCATTGTCAATACGAGAATGTACCATTATGGCATTTAGAAAAGATGGCCTTTAGCACATTTCTTATTGAGGATATCAGTTTTGCATCAATAGTGAATTCGACTGTATGCAGAATGTTGCATGCATGTCTGCACAGTGTGTTATTTTCAGAGCTCACAGTAAATATTGTACAGTAAGTATTGGACTTCAGGAGAGTTGCAAGCCTGCAAAGGTAGTTATCTAAAGCTTGGAATGGGTCCATTGGGTTCTAGAGGTGTGGTTACAGCAGTTTGCGGGGTCTGGGGTGGTGGGGCCCGATGTGATATCTTTTCATGGGGCCCCAAATGTCTGGCGGTGCCCCTGCATGTTAGGTAAGTACAGTATGAAGTGAAACAATTTTCTACGTCCCTAATTTCACACAGAAAGCCGATAAAAAACGAATTGATAAGCTATGAATGAATGATGCCTCTCCCTAGGAATCTTTGATTTTCTATGACATTCCACTACACTAAGCAGAAGACGAAATATGTAATCTATCAAGTATATGAAAGAACCATGCAAAGCGCTGCATATTTTTACAGGAGCGCTTTGCTTTATTGTCATCGTTGATGTGGATAGAAAAATCTGAGAAGGCAGATTAATGCGAAGGCGTTGTGTAAACTCCCCTTGCCTCGGGCCGTTTGTCTCTACACCTCAGCTTCCTCTGCTATTTACAAGCTGTTTGAATGCACATGGCGGAGCCAAGAGCAGGAAACCGGACGAACAGGTATGCATGCGGCGCTCGTTTTGGGGGAAAGTGTGTCGCCTCCAGGAGTGGAGTTACCTGGATGGCGTGAGGACGGCCGCTTTATGTTTTTCTCCCTTATGAACTCCCCAACTGGCCTGTGGCAGCGGCAGGTTTATGACTATCTTTTTTCTTCCCCTCACCTGCTGCTGATTGGCATGTGCATGACCCAGGGGCGGTAACGAGTGTGCAGAGCATGCGTTGCCCAAAGCTACGTTCCTTCACTTCCCCGTGCACCCGAGTCCACAGGTAGATGGGATGATGAAAAATAACACAGGCTTCTTAACTCAGGTATGGAACATGCTAGTGTGACTTGTGCCGTATCGCTTTCACGATATCAAGTGAAAAAGCATAAACACATAAGTTATGCCAGACATGGGTTTATTTTTATAAATTTTTTTTATGTATGTATGCCAAGCTATACTTTGTTTTAGGGTGGTTGCATTGTAACCAAATAAGTCAGATGATTGACTTGGGTCTAACAAACAGACATACTCGATCATAGTCACATAGACTCCGTCACACACCAAACTGCTGATGATACAAGTACTACAAGCCTCTACTTTCAGACCTGAATTAGCATTTATAATGTAAAAATTGCTGTGCTGCCACTACAAGCATTAGGCATAATAATATATGCACCATAAGGCACTTTGTCAGATGCTTTACTGCTGCATGTCAATCTAGACCTTTGCCTAATGTCAGTAGTGGCCAAATAATTTTACGGATAATATTAAGCAATTTAAGGACCTTCTCTTGCAACCTTTTGGTGTTTCTCAAAATAAAAACAAGTTGTGACTTGAATAGAGCACACAAAGTTCCAGTATGGTTACGCAATATCAGTTAGTCTCCCATACCTGCTGTCCAATTACTTGCCATGTGAAATGGAAGAGCTGTTGACATTTTTGGCCCAAGACACAAGTTGCAGACTACAATGGCATGTATGAGAACCACAATGTCGCCAAAAGCGGCTAATGTGGTGAAACAACAAGGCCTTGGATTTAAGAGGAGCATACATACTGTACATAGGAGTGTCTATGTGCCACATGAGCCTAACGAAGAGATCACTAGTTTTACAATAAGCACTGTATAGGGTATTGATGAGTCCGATATATGTCACAGAATTTGTTACACAGTGCAAACAGAGGCAAAGCCAGGTTGTAAAACTCCTTTAAGTGAACTGCAAAAAACTGGAAAAATTTCTGAAATTATCTCAAATTATATAAAATGATCTACGGACTGCCTCAAGGCAGCTAAATCCGTCAAGAGAAAGGAAGTTCTCAATTTAAAAAAGGAAAGTGCCAACCTTAAACATCTTGCCGCTCACGTATGCACATGTGCACGTACACACACAAACACACACACAAAGACACACACACCACTTTTAGACATGCCGTTGTTGGTTATAGAACAGTCAGGTCATGCTGGTTCAGACTGTCCTACCCCTTTGGTCGTTCTGTGCCATTTAAGGATTGGCTCTTGGCTCTATTAGCAGTAGGCTAACCAATGTGTGAGATATAATGTTCTGATAAATAAATTGAGAGTTTAAAGTGTGTAAGCATTTATCCACATGCGTTCCTCGGCCTAGGTCATTGTCTAGCCGTGAAGGGCTGTTTTTAAGTGGGCCCGGGCAATTTACCCACTTGGCCCGGCAGCCGGCTCAGTGTAATTGAATTATGGCCGAGTGCTGGGCGGCAGGCATTCAGAATGTGGTGCACTGTTCAAACAGCACAGTGGCGTTGGCCAGCAGATTAAACTCATTCTGCCAAGATATGTCAACCATTGTCTTTCCAGGAAAAGCACTGCACTGGGGACATCATGCAACTGCATCAGTGCCGCATTGAAACATAAAGCTCAATATAGCAAGGAGATAGTAAGTGTCAAACAGAAGCAAAAGCCAAATCAAAACCTACCAAATCAAAACCTATCTATCAGGAATCTATATTTTGAACCGAGGTAAAAGTTGCAGAACATGATCTTAGTGTAATTTGTAGCTGGGAGGTGTGCGAGTGTGTTTGTGTGCGTGTATGCGTGCGTGCGTGTGTGTGGGTTTGTGATGGTTATCAGGTCCACATACCTGTTCAAAAGGTGGGATGGATAGGCAAGGCGCAACTCTTTCAAAAACAATTTAGAGACAGTTGAAAGGGTTTTGGTTAACAATCCATCATACAAATGTGTCAAGATAACAGCCTGTGGTGGTGTTTCATCTGGTTGGTTTGATAGCACCTCCCTTAGGCCTCGTAACATTTCCGCAGCATTGATCTGTCAATTTCCCTCTTGTGACAGAAGTAAATAAAAAAAGTGAGGCTCTGTCAAATGCCAATGTGTCTTCAACAGAAACATTTGGTTTTGGAATATTGCTGTGAGGTTGGTATTAAAAAGAAAGATGCTAGCAGCCATCGGTGGCTGGCATGTGCAGCATAACCCAAACCCATATAACCACACACAAGGAGCCAATAAATCACACAGATCTAGGTAGAGTGTGACAATCATTCCCATTAAAAGCTGCGAATTGAGACACAACAGGATGTAATTAAATCTAAATGTGCTGTGTTTTCTTCCTCTCCTGCAATCTTCTTTGTGAGCTCGTCATTCAGTTACATAACACTGGATCACAGAAACACACCTGGAATTTGCGTCTCACCAGTTTGCTATCAATCTCAGTGATAAGCCAGTTAAAGGCCAGTTTTAAACCTTAACCGTAATGCTCACATTGGTATGATCAACCAAGTGTTAACATTTATACTACTATTACGTAATGGAAATCAATAAATGGTTAAAAATTATTAAAAGGAAACAAATATATGCAAGTCCTTTCAAAACTGTTTTGGAAGGCTGTATACAAAGTTTAGTTACTCTGAAAACCAAATTTAACTGTCCATTTTGGAACTGCTTTTCACATTGTATAACTGCCCGTGCGTACCCATATCCAAAGTTCACTGCCACACTTATTTGGCAGGGAATGGGGAGCAGCTTTGGTTGCAAGATCAATGAAGCGTTTAACCAATTGGCCTGTCTACTTCTCAGAAGCACATAGGCAAACATTCTCCTTTTCTACACACACTGTTCTGATTCTCTCTGTAATTATATTTCTCTATACATTATGTCTGAACTCTACTGGCTGACTGAAGGCTGTGAATTGTATGAGATTAAGCGATCACAGGCTGATATGTAATACAACTATACAGATTTTCACAATTGTTAAAACACATTTTTTTAAACCTTGCCACATTTTCTCAAAACTTAAAACACAAATCCAAATTTTCAAACTACATTCACATAACCCCTGACTCTTCTGGCAGAAATCAAACAATTATGTCATATCGTAAACACAGCCAGTCAAAATATAACAAACACAGAGCATTTATTAGACACTACATCAGAAAATGGAGGACACAGCATCCAGGGCTTATAGTTAGTTTTTTGTAGTTAGTAAGTTTTTCTCCTTTTTTTTGCATATAGTTAACACATTTTGCAAAAACAAAAGTATAATAGTTATCACAACTTGTGCAGTGAATTTATTGTATTGTATACTGTAAGTACTGCAAGTACGTAATACAGTATTGAATATCTGTATATTCAGCTCTTGCAAAAAATACATTAAATAGAACATTACAGTACACTCCAAACAATTTTGCAATTGCAAAATCAAAGTCAATGAGAGATAACTGTAATTCTGCCTCAGCATCTCGTCTTTCACAGTTGTCCGAATTTCTAGTAGGGGTGAGCTTTTGAAGATTTGAATTTGTTTTACGTGTAAGTTTTGAGAAAATGGGTGAAGGTTTGAAGAAATGTGTTTTGCAATTGTGAAAAACTATATTCTGTCTTATACAATTGGCTTGATCACATCATTTGAAACAAGTGTGAAGTATTTTGAGTCGTTGTGTTTTAACGATGACAACTGTGTTAACATTGCGTTTAATTTTGATGCTAGTGTTTACCATTTTGCCAC
>JAVQIZ010032267.1:0-11323 GCA_036023535.2 Galaxias brevipinnis
GAGAATGAAAATTCAAAGAGCACATTACAAGTGCAAAAAGAGGGAGAGTGAGCGAGAGAGCGAGCGAGAGAGAGAGAGAGAAAGAGAAAGAGAGAGAGACGGAAAGAATTAAACAAAAATGAAGAAAGGCAGTCATTCAAATCGGGACGGGTGAAAAAGGAGAGCGGAGAAAATGTAACGCTTGAAAGCGATGGTGAGCGGCCGGGGGTAGACACGGGGGAGAGTGAGAGACTGCTGCATGGTTACTGCCTAGCAACAGACCATCACCACAGCTATCGAGGGGCTACTTTTCATATCAAAGTGTCAGTTTCGCATTCCTCCTTGGGTCATCATTGGGCTCGTCTGCGGAAGAAAGGAGAACGCAGGGCCGAAGAGGGAGAGAAAAGGAGAGAAAGAGAGAATGACAGAAAGAAAGACTCGAGCCACACATTCCACTGGAGCTCATGTTATGTCATAAAACAATGACCTCCCCACCCTTCCAGGGCCAGGTGTTGCTTACAACACTGAAACATGAACTACTCTTGGTCGGCCTAACAATCGCAAAACTAGAAGTCCTGCCAGAGCCCTATCTGAGACAGCAGCTGCTCTAAGAGTGGATGAGATAAACTTCACAGCGCCAGCCACGGCCTTATCTCAACCTAAACTTGTTTGACGAGATGGGGCACACAGATGTGCCAGCAGACAAGGTTGGGGTGACGGTGAATCATCAACATTTTAAATCAACCTACTCTTTCCTCGTGGACGGTGCTTTATGAATCATAAACAAATAATAAAGAGGTTGGACATTTATTTTGTGCAGCCCCGTAAGTGTATATTGCATCAAAATAAACACAAAAAGCACAATGACATTGCAGGGATCGAAGCCGTCAACCGGAAAGCTATTTGGCGTGCAGCGCCTGCACGATTGTGTGATGTGTGTGTGGGCTGGCTGGGCCGGTGGCAAACGGCCCTGCTGTCTGTCAACAGCGCCTGTGTTCCCCCTGTGTGTGTTTCCCCTCTTGTGGGGAATGAAGGACGAGTCAACAGTGTTGCAGGTGTTGCAAGCGGACACCGCGCAACCCAGCGCTTCCCGAAGAGGAAACGGCATTGCCTGTGGAGACCCCGCCTGGAGATGAGGATACCACCTTAGGCCAGCCGACCATGTGTCTGTGTGTGAGTAGAGAGGAACAGGAAGACAGAGGGTCCAAGAGTGTGTATGGAACGAGTGAAGAGTACCCGATTATGCTCTTTCTCTTTGTTCTATTAGCCCACTTCTCTTTCTTTCTCTCTCTCTTTCTTTATTTCTTAAGGCTCAACATTTAATTGAAATGTATTTCCCAGTCTCTCCCACTGTTACTGGGGAAATGTGGTCATAAAGTTGAGTTGATCCCCCTGAACCTGACTACGGTCATCAAATCCAAAGAACAACACCACCAGGGTTAGAGATCACACTGTGCCATACATCATGTTCTCTCTGCACAAAAAAAAAAAAAATCCCATATCGGAAAGCCACCGAGTGCACACGCAAACCCACGGAGACCCAACGCGGTTCATCTGCCCGCCCCGCCAGCGCCTCTGTCCTCCCAGCTGACGGCAGTGAGAGGCCCTCGTTGTGTGCTGACTTGGCATCTGGCACCCCCCTCCTCGACAGCTGAGCCCCGCCGCAGGCACCCCGCGCTGATCTGGTGCCTGTGACAGACAGGGACAGGTCAGCTGGGTAAACAGAGCGCGGGCTGTGGGGAGCCAGTGGAGGAGCAGGGGCCAGGCCGGGTTGGGTTGGGTTGCGTTGGGTTGAGCTGGCGGTTGGCTGGAGCTGTTAGGCTACAGCGCTGTCTTTCTGGCAGGGCTAGGCTGTGGCTGGACTAGGGCGATACTGAGGACTGGGTGTCGCCCGCCGCCTGCTAACAATCTCGCTCGAGATAAAAGGGATTTTCGGCCAGTCCCTGCGCTGACGTATTAGCGACTGGGAGAGTTTGCTTGGGGAAGGTCCAAAAGCACTTGCTAGCAAAGTGTTCCCGTGTCGGTGAGTATGTTAGAAAGCCGGAGTATCGCAGCCCAGATACTATAGCAAGGTAATCCCCCAGCTCAATAAAACAGCACACTCCTCTGCCTAGCCAGAAACTCCCCAATTAATAAGAGAATCGCACAACGCGCGCTCTCCTGGGACACACAGTGTCGGAGCCTGATGAGGTCTTTCTGGTGGCAGAGCGGAGCGCTGGTGTCGGAGTGCGTGCGCCGGCTGCGCGGGGGGAGAGCGAGCGCGGGGAGACCCTATCTGTGTCCCGCGGTCATGATACGCTCTCGTTTTCCGCGGCTCGACCCAATTAAGCCGAGCCCCGGCGGGGGAGCGCGAGGAGGCCCAGGACTCAATTAGACATGGGGCCTCCACAGCAGCCACGCAGGGTCCCCCCCCTCCACCTCCTCCTACGCACGCACGCCCCCCACCCCCACTTCCCCTCTCCTTCTCTTCAGAGCTCCAACGTATTAGGGACCTTCCGACAACACGGCCCACGGTTTCAAAAACAGGGAGGGGGAACACCCACTGGATCAGGGAGGTACACGGCGTACTACTGTGTGAGGGCTTCAGATGTTTTGAATACGATACGGTACGCTCTGACAACACGACAACACCGAGTTGGCCCCGGCGTTGGAACTTGGCCCCCGGCCTTCGCTAAGGGATCGGGTGTCACTCGTCACCCCCCCCCATGACATCGCCGCGTGCATTAATGTCCAAGCATTCCCTACCCCCTTGCAAAATGCCTGGTCAAAGCTTACACATCCGGCCCCCGGTCACATCTCTGAAACCCTGTGACCAGGACAGGGGGGGGGGGCTTTAGTTGGGGGTGGGGGTGTTGGTCTTCCTTCCACCAAGGTCAAATGTGAGGAGACTAGGCAAGCGGGAAGGCGCCGGCATCACTTCTACGTCAATCTGGGTACCGCAGAGAGGTTTTTGCCCGGTCCTTTCAAATCGATTTCTCAGGGGAAGGTTGACCTTGTGGGGCTGCAGAGTGTTGGGTGGGCGATGACACACAACCACGCCACCAGAGGCCGACTGACACCAGCTGCTCCGCTCTGTCCTCCTCTGTCAGCGCACGCCGTCCGCCCCGACTGTCAACAAGACATTGTCTAGGTGTGCGAGGGGAGGGGGAGGACGGTAAAGTAACTCCAACACATGCCATGTCACCAGAGAGGAAACATCACTTACCAGACGCCCTCGCCAAAGCTCAACAACGACAAAACACCCAACACATTTCCAGAAGGCGAGCAACGACGGGCCGCCATGTCGGTTTACGCCTGCGACTTCTTGTCCTCGCGTACGACTTGCCTCGCGCTTGAGCTGCAGGTTGGACATTATGAAGGACGTTAGAAAAAGCCAGGCCTTTAGTGTGCATCATAAAGCTAGCTAGGGCGCCCTCTGAATCACCCAGCCTCCCGAATTACCCAGGGGACGGTAAAGGAGACTCGGCCCCCAAAGCCTCCCTAGGCCCGCGGAGGAGATGAAAAGCCAGAGCAGCGGTTTGATAATTTTATTTTTATTTTTTTTTAATGCCAATCCGCCGCTCGTATAAACACGGCCATTATCTGCGATAAACAGATGTCTGAGGGCATGAGGAGCGTGCAGCGGGCTGGCATTAAAGTGGGCACATCCTCGGCACCAGTGGCACAGCACAAACACTTCCTTTTAAAGCCAGCCGCGAGATGAAACATTTCCTGCTAGGCCTTGTGACTTTAGCCAAGAGGTGCATGGCCTGCAGCGTGTGCTCGGCCCAACGTTCGCTTTCAAGTGGGTGAGATGTTTTTCGGTCCGTGCGACGCAACGAAGGGTGCACCCACAGCCGGCCTGAGCCTCTGTGCCTGCCTCAACACCTTCCAGTGAAATGGTGCGGAATCCTCGTGAAATCCCAAAGCTGTTGAGCAGGTTTGTCTGCAGGGAAAACATTGTTTGCCCTGGTCAAGAATTCATCATATCTCTCACTTCCACCCCTTTGACAGACAGATGACAGGTCACAGCCAAGAGAAATATTGCAAACCGAGTAGCATGAACATCTGTCCATGCTAACACAACAAAATACATATGCTAAAACATACTATCAGGTTGGCTTGGGTCGACAATCAAAGAAATATGGCTGGCCTCCCTACATCCACTGCTGAGAGCCCATGAGAAGTTGAAATATAATATCAGTTCTAAACATATCACTCAGAGGCAGGGAGAAACCCTATTGTGAAATAGGCTAAAGGTCTTTTGGGGGATAGTGCAGAGGGAAGTGTCATGTTCCTTGTTCTTCCACAGTCAGCTGGAATGGACACAACCAGACGATAAAGCTCTCTGTGCTCAATGTGCTGCCTTTGATCATCTTTGATAGCCCTATACCTCATCACAGGCATTTGCACAGCCCACTTAAACTTCCATCAAACGTGATTACATCAAACGCATCACGATTCACCGAGGTGATGGACTGTAATAATGCATATCTCAAAAGCTTATGCTAGGTAATTTAAATGCGTAGCGTTTACGACAGTGTATAACGATAGTGACAGTACATGCCCTTAGATCTCCAATTCAAAGCCATTGTTGTAGGCTCGGTTCTAGGCCATTAGGACAAGCGGCACATTCCGCTGTTGTGCCCACGGTGACATCTACCCGTCAAGGCTCGCACTCTGTCAGCTGCTACGATGACTCATGCCAACCCCGACAGTCGATACAGTTCTACGTTGATCTATGTTGAATACCGGTTTCCCCATACACTTTAACCTACTTTAGGTTCATGGAAATTCATGACTGAATCGCTTAGCCTACTAAGGGGCTAATGACTCATGTTATTGCTAGGGGATAGCCCACTGTGGAAAAGCCATGCAGTCTATTGGTAAGCAGCTGCCTCTATTAACAAGGACAACGTGAGGATTAGTAGCTGTCATTTTAAAACCTGAGATGGTAGCAATATGACAGTTGTTAATTTACAGACAGATTACACTGTAATATATGCATTTGAATAGTTTAGCAGGACCAACAGCTTTACGACATAGCTTATGTCCACCAGCTGTTTAACGGTACCCAGGTGATTTATTAAATGTATTAAATTATCCGGATGCAAAACTTACCTTCGTAACCACATTCCGCACAAGGCCAGTTTTCAGCTCGAAAGTCCACTCATCGCACATGCATTGCATGTTGGCTGTATCATTGTGAGTGGCATAACTACCATTGGCATAAATAAAAGCAGGACGCGTGCTGCTATTATGTGGACTGTGAAATAAATGGGAATGGCTTCTTGTCAAATTGGTTATGTTTGCAATAGGCTTCACACATGTGTTGTTTGGCTGGGCTAGAAGAAAATTGTTAGAGTACTGGCTGAATCCAATAAATAACGCTGGAATCCATGTCAGCACAATTAGTTGTCTCTGGTATTTCCCAAATCCCCCGAGAAATGGCAGGACACGACTGTCGATCCGTGTGAGCAATCCCGGAGACGTAGTTTCGGGGGACACGAAGCCGTTCTCCGGTTGATGGTCCTCCGTTTCGAGCTGCACCACGGCCATCGCAGTTACACTCATAGATGCGTCTGTAGCGCAGCCGGGGTTGGCAGTGCTACCCCTGTCGACTCCACAATGCGTCAATGCCCCCGCTCTGGCGGTGAAAGCAGTGCGCAGTCAATCACTGGAATTAAAACAAGGCGCACCTCTTTATTATCAGGAAGCTGGGCTGCTGCCACTGAACGGTGAGCACTTGGAGTTGACAGTAAACTGTAGTCCTCTCAGAATAAATCGACGGCGGCGAATTGTATGTGGACATCTCCAATATTTACCCTACCACTGAATTCATTCTTCACATTAGGCGCGCAATGTGTACATTGCGTGTGAGATGTGGTGCGGAAGAGGTAATTCCGAAGAATGATCCTGCCCCTTTTGACAGATTCCACAGGTAACACACCTGTCAAGACGTGGTTCCGTTTTTTTTAACACTCACCCCCACATCTCCCTTTTTGTTTAGGTCTTCTGATTGTCTGTTTAGGTTTCATATGTTTTTTCGAATTTATAGAGCTAAGCCATTCTTGAACATACACTCAAAAACATTCTGAAAGCACGAAGAAAAATCGCAGTACCGGCGTTTGGAGGCGGTACTTAGCTCTCTCCCCACCCAGTGTGGTTGATGATTGGAGGAGCACTCTAAGAAAGAACCTTTATGGCTTTGGCCCTACCAAGACAATAATAAAGGTCTCTTTTGTCATTTGTGCAGAATAGGCCAAACAAGCCCTCATTAGTAATTCAGGGACAATAGCACTTGTATATTGGAGGAAGGCACAGCGGAAGAAAGGAAACATTCATTTTAGAATACCCCAGTAGAATGTGTTTTCTCTCTCTCTCTCTCTCTCTCCCTCTCTCGATCTCTCTCTCTCTCTCTCTCTTTCTCTCTCTCTCTCTCTCTCTCTCTCTCTCTCTCTCTCTCTCTCTCTTTCTATTGATTTATTTCATGTTTGTGTTTAGTCTTTAGTATGTGTATATAGTAGCATAGCATATGGTCTTCATTGGACTGGTATATCAAAGACAATGTGGGGATATTTTTTCTGAAAAGAAAGTTACACAGCAATATAAACATTGTAATAGCTGCATGAGCAGTTCAAATTTAAATGCTGGCCCCAGTTCAGGAATTGGCTATATGAAGTCAACAGCAAGACTTATTTTGAGACACATGAAGCACTCTAGATCCGTGTCTCAGTTTAGAAATGCCTCACTCTCCTGGACACAGCAAGTCACTACAGTGTGTTTTTTTGGTCTTTCACACAAAGCTTTATTTGAATGTAGTGTGCAGCAGTCACCCCGTGTGTTGAAACCAAGAAACGTTACATCTGTCCCGGAGAGCAAGTCAATCAAAAAGTATTCATAAACTTCTTTAGACTCAATCGAAATTAGGGGGATATATTACAGCTTGCCATAAAGTAGGATTTGAACCTCTTGAATTTGTAGTTGTAATTCATATTACATTCAAAGATGACGAATGGAGAACTGCTCATATTCACATACACCCGCCATAGCTATCACATGTGATAAATTGCCTCACACCTCGTGAGAGTCTCACTAGGGGCAGTCACTCTGGTGCAGAGCAGGCCTCTGAAACCTGACTGCACTAAATCCGCTGGCAATATCTTGCACACTGCTGACCCCTGCTGGCTATCCCGGGTAACAGCCATTCTTCACAGTGCTGGGTGGGGGAATCCTGCCTGGTTTTCGATTTGATACTAGTGGAGCAACATTTTCATGGCTGTTTGGTCTTTGTAATTGTAGTCTCTGTATTGTAAAAAATAACAGGCCATTGATATGTCGCACAGTATGAACTGGGATTGATTATATTGTTCCCTTAAGTGGCATAAATGATTGGACATTTCCACACATTATTCCATTTACCCAGAATACAAATGATCGCTGGTGTGCTCGACTTGAAGGATTTGTGTGCTATTATAAAGAACTGTAATTACAAACTTTTGCAATGGAGAGTGTTACATGGACCTTTGCCAACAGAAACCAATGGGGCCATTTCCCCGCTGCATTCCCCCACTATGGGAGAGCTTGTTTTCATTCAAACCTACTTGTTTGTCTCCCTAGCAACCATTGAAGGTGTGGCAAGAATCCACCCCCAGAAGAGCTTGAGCAAACCTATTGTAAAGTTTTGTTTTGTTTTGTTTTTATTTAGGGTGTGTTTTTCTGCACAGTAGCTGGTGATTAATAGATCTCAGTTGAGAACAGCAGGCTTGGGCCCCAAGGTTCTTTCTCTGCTGTCAATCCAAACCACTTTGCTGCCTGCAGTGGAGTCAGGCAGTTTGCTGTTCTATACATGTATGAGTGTCATTCAACAATAAATTGTAAATAGGCATAGTTGGGCTTTGAAGCTAATATAATTGCTGTTTGAAATAAAGCCCCTAAAAACATATATTGCTTTTCTTTTCAAAGAAACGTTTGAGCCTTCAACACAGCAAGCAGTTTGGGCTTTTAGGGTGACATCCGGTATGAAGTGAGTCATGTTTTGTGATGTCAATATTCCGAGGCCCAGTGTTCCAGTCTACATTTGGGAGACAATGCTATTCCGGATTTCCCATCAAAAAGGAGCTGTATGAAGATTTGCATCAACACAAAACACAACACAAAAACTAGGCAAACTTCCAGCAATAACACATTCATTTTTAATATCTCAGACAGCTGTATCAAAAGTCAAAGTCCACCAGATAAAAATGATAAGCTTATGAATGATTGCTTTGAGACTTTATGCAGACTTTTATGGTCCCACTGTATTGTAACATTTATGGGAGACCAATGTACAATGATCATTATACTTATCTGCATACACAACACACTCATACAAAGGAACTTATTTCTCCTAGAGCAGAGACTAAACGAGAATTGCATTGTCATTTCCCCTAGTGAAAGTCTTTTTTGAAGAGTTTCCATTTCACGTCTGGGATGCAGATTTCTGAATGAGGAAATGTCTGCTCACAGTGTTACTCAGCGATGGCGCACAGTTTACCTCTGTCTAGCAGGGGGAAACCAGGTGTCTGTCTGCAGGTGTACAGCTGATCGCTACTAGGCAGGTTATCATTGTGCTTTATTGTCTACCTCATTACAAACACAGGCCTCAAAAAGACTTACTTCACAAAACAAAGAAAGGTCTGCACATCACAATTTCTGTTTGTTTAATGTTCACCCAGCATTCTTGACGAGGACTCTTTGTGCTGGATGTTTATGCTGTCAGTATTTGTTCCAGTGCCAGCTGTTGACATGGTGTAATCTATATGGGATTATTTAGTAGGTAGGATCAACTAAACGTGGTGGACACATAAACAAATGAAACAAACACAGAGAAGGTATGCAAACACCGAGTAATGATTCCACACTGGGTGGAAAGAATCTTATGGTACATCAAAATCTCGTCACACTCATACATACGATGCATGCAGAAATATATGAGTATGTGATAAGTGAGCCCTCATGTTTGGTCAGTGTGTTCAGGGGTATCCCTGTGTGTGTGTGTGTGTGTGTGTGTGTGTGTGTGTGTGTGTGTGTGTGTGTGTGTTGTGTGTGTGTGTGTGTGTGTGTGTATGTGTTTGCCTCTCCCAGCAGGCGAGTCTGTCTAACGCCTGTGCGCCCTCAGTGCAAATGCACGTGAGCTGCATGGCAATTCAGTCATTGGAGCAGTGCTTTCAATTAGCATAAACACACAGACAGCAGGCCACAGCGCTAGATCAATACTGCTGGGACATGCAGTTGACTTTTTGTGTTAGTCCACTTGGTGACCATGGGTCATAATAAATAAGGCTCACGCTCATATCAAGTGCTAAACCAATCAAGCTCTTGGGGCAGGATAAAGAGGATTTATTCTTGTATTAATCTAAAGCCGACATTCACCTGTGGCTAGCCATCAACTCGGTGGTGAATGCATGTTTGTGTGTGTGTGTGTGTGTGTATGTGTGTGTGTGTGTGTGTGTGTGCCGAGACAGAATGAGGTTAAGATGGATTGAGAACAATTCTGATCGATAGGAGCACAATGAGACATAAGGGGGAGACGGTGAGGCAGACGCTTGAAGCTTCAATAAAAGAAACTTTGAGGAACCTTTCAGACCTCCATTATCAAAACTGGTGAGTTACTGTAAGAGAGCTCGGATCCCCATTCACACACATTGCCAACATGCAAACATCCCCACCTCCTGCTTTGCAAACAGACACACACACACACACACAGAGAGAGAGAGAGAGAGAGACCCAGACATATTCAGCCCTCCGGTTCTCCCAAATAACAGGTTCAATTAGAACCACATGTATAATCAGTAGGCCTCAGTGTAAGGCACTGTGACGCGGCCGCCCCTCTCTCCTGTCAATCAACCCCGGCAGAGCAACGGGGGTGCGCTCAGCGATGCTCTGGCCCTCCAACAGAACCTGGGTCACACACACACATTTCAAACAGAGAGAGAGAGAGAGAGAAAGGGAGAGACAGAGAGAGAGAGAGAGAAAGACAGAGAGAGAGAGAGGTAGAGAAAGACCTTCTAGAATTCTAATTGAATAAACTGCCAATAATAGATTTCTATTTTTTTTTCTTGCAGTAACCACACTGCAGTAATTGTAAATAATATATGCTGGTATTGTCTATTGTCCTGAAGATTATATCCGATGTGTTTCATTGATATTCAATAAATGTGATAAAACAGCCAGTGTGCTCATATTTAAAACAAAATACAAACAGGAAGGGTTGATTTTGAAGATTAAATAATTTGACCCCAAAATAATAGCACCCTCAGGCTTACAAAACGATTCCAAATTTCCGTTGGATTATTGCTGCAATAAGTGCTGTTGCTATGGACTATCTCTCGAAACACATTTGATGGATGATTTCAAAAATGTAGTCGTTACATTTCTTTTTGAAGCGTACGGTTAAATAAATCAGTGCCCATTACGGGTCAAATTCCACACGCAGAATAATGTCATATATGGGCGGACTGGCGGCCCTCTTCAGAATCACTTAGGAACGGAGAGCCCACTCTCAGAGCGTTTTGGGAAAGGCAAGAGAGCCTTAATGAGCAACACGAGAGAGAGAGAGAGATGGAGAGACGGACAGGCAGGCCATCAGCACGGCCCTGCGCGCTACGCTTAGGACATTTAGAAGCGTCAAAACATGCTGTTGCCCACCCACTAAACTGGACCCCGCGCAACAATCCAGAGCTGGCACTCTCCGACAACACACACACACACACACTTTAGACGGGGGAAAGACACACACACACACACACAAAGAAGCCTGTGGTACGGACTCTCCACACACGAGGAAAGATAACCCCAGTAACAGTGGAGGTGGGCTTGAATCTCTTCCTCTAGGGCTTTGAAAGCCCTGCCCGGATCCAGTAATGGACGTGACGGACATATTGTGTTTCTCTAAACTGTCTCCGCCACGTAAAATCAACTCACACGTTCACAAATAGTTCTCCCCAATAGAATTGAAAATCAAAATCTAAATGTAATAACACTTGGGTGGGAAACTTTATGAAGACAGATAAATTAGACAAAAGCACAGTTCAAAACATCCCACATATTACCAGCTTGTGGAAGATATAATGAGGGTAAAATATAATGATCAGGTTGCTGGGCAGTGAGAGGAATGCAAGTGTTGGAGTGAGCACCGTGCTAACACACACACACACACACACACACACACACACACACACACACACACACACACACACACACAGACACACACACACAGGCCCCCCACTGAAAACAATAGGCTCCAGAGCAGAGGGAGATTCAATTCGTATTTCTGACACCTCCGGCTTCCTGAAAATGTCTATCTCCAGATAGACAACCTCTC
>JAVQIZ010032279.1:0-2500 GCA_036023535.2 Galaxias brevipinnis
CAAACAATAGGAACACAAGCAGTAGTACTCTAGCTGCCATCCACCCATCCATCCATCCATCCATCCACCCACCCATCCATCCATCCATCCATCCATCCACCCAGCCAGCCCCTCATCCACGGTCTGTTCCCCTGGTGTCCTCACCTCCGGTTGAGCTGCTCCATCTGCTGGATGGAGCTGGAGCGGGTGAGGCCGCTGCACTTGGGGGCGTGTGTGGGCCTCTGCCAGGTGGTGGTCCGGTTCACATGGTCCACGTAGAACACCCGGCCGTGGCTGTCGATCCGGGCCTCCCAGTCTGACGCGCCGGGAAAGAAGGAGGGGAGGAGGAGGAGGAAGAGGAGGGGCAGAAAGAAGAGGATGAGAAGGCAGAAGAGAAGGAGCAGAGGAGGAGGAGTGTTACGTTAGACGATGCAGATCCATGGACATGCATCCCCTTGCCTCAAAACCAGGCAACTGTATTTGGACGTTTCGTTTTAGTGTAACTACGCTGGCGACCATCGCTCCTGGAGATGAAGCAAAAAAATTTAGGGAAAAAAACGTTATTATAGAGTGAACAGATTCTGTCACAACACCAACGGATTCCCGTCTCCGATGGATTCCCGAACAATGGAACACAAAGGAAGAGTGAGGGGAGCGACAGTGTCTTTCAGGAAGAGGACAATATGACAAGCAGCCATCCGTTACTGTCGATTAGATGATTAGCAGGAAGACGCGGGAGAACAACGAGTTCTATAATATGAAACATGACATGGAGCCACTTCTATTGACGCTGATGTATAGCATTGTCCCGGTCTGGACAATGGAAGCGGAGACCTTGTGCAACAGGAGCAGATGTCTTCACAACACCCGGGGGTTACGTGGCTCCCATTCATGACAAAGCATGAAGCCAGAGGGGAAACACATACGCACGGGGAAACAGATTGTGTCGTCACACCTTCTGTAAACTGTATCTGTTAGCGCAGGAAAAAGAGTGGCATCAACAAGCATTGAGACATCAGGTTGCTGTAGCTCGTAACATCTCTTTGACGGAGCATAGGTTTATTTGACTTCAAGTCGCTGGCATTGGACACGGGGGTCAGGGTACGAATAAAAGCTATTCTACTCGACGGGTTGTATTTCAACTCTTTCCTTCAGAACCTGCGTTTAGCCGAACGACACGTTCTCTCCCGTTTGTCCCCAATACCTCCCCCCTCTCTATCTCTCTATCTCTCTCTCTCTCTCTCTCTCTATCTCTCTCTCTCTCTCTCTCTGTCCTTGACGACATCCAAAGCAGCTGGGGGTGCCACTAAACCAACAGCTGCGGGTGGGGACGCGAGGGTTTCCCTCAGGGAATCTCAACCTTCTGTTGGCTGTCGAGCGTGTCCGTGTGCACACACACTCACGCACACACACACGCTCACACTCAATCAAAGGACCCTGCTCTGCTGGGCCAGTGTGCACCAGAGCGGTCAGTGCTGTTTACCTTGTAAAAGGCCGGTGTGGCAACAGTGGACCAGGCTGTACTGAGCGCGCTCTTTAAAGCAGCCATGCTGCACTGCAATCCCTTCATCCGATGGCTGGAATTACGGCTAGAATCAATCACGCTGTCAACGCTCCCCTTACCTGCGCGTGAACGGCAGCTTTGGACCTGCTTTCAGTACGACTGCTGAGAAATTGGACAAATACTGTAATATTGAATTTGAAGAGTGATTGAAGAGAGAGAGAGTTTACCTAGACAGTTCAGGATAGATTATTTGCAGTTATTGCATCGTCTTTCAGACAAGGCGCTGAGACGCAGCTTGCTCGGGCAAGAAAACGTTTTGTTTAAAAACAGCCACTCTTACACAAGAGCTGATGAATTATAGCATGAACGCCAAACACACAAACCAGCCAAACAGTGGCCGGCTCCGAGGATTGTGGGTAGTGTAGTTGCGCTGCGGATGCTGCAGTGAGCAGGGGGTAAAGTGAGTGTTAGCTGGTGGACACAGGGCCATCTATCATGGCACAGTAGAAAGTGCTGCCTCACCACAAGCCCATTAGAGGAGGCCAAGTGTTCTCCTGAAAGCCCGGGAAGCTGCAAAAAGTGCATACGCCACAAATACACTACCAAAACATTGCGGTGCAGTTTATTTTTTTATTTTTATGACTGTACGGCTGTATGTGTCTTCATGGCGCCATACCTGTGCTGAGTACATCAGCAACATGTGTGCTTTCGTTACATGTACAGAGAGGTTTGTGTCTGTCCACGTGGAGATAACAGGCATGTGTTTGTTTGGTGTGTGTAGCGGTACACACATGTTTACCTAACGCGCCTGCAGATTACGTGTGTGACGGCGGATCACACACAGTCTGCACAGCTCCCTCCGTCAGTGTGAACACTACTGTATAAACAGCCCTGTATATCATCCCTTCATCTCACTGCCTCCCTGCTCCCCACCCCTCCACTGCTCCCTACCCCTCCATCCTTCCCTTCTCCTCCATCCCTCCCTTCCATCCATCCCCTCCACCCCTCCCCCCTCAC
>JAVQIZ010032279.1:7500-10209 GCA_036023535.2 Galaxias brevipinnis
CACCTGTTGCGTCTCGGTCGCTGGGGCCGGCCACGGGCCCCTCCCCGCTCTCTCCACTCCTCTCTCCCCTCTCCTCCCTCCACCTTCCCCTCCTCCCGCCTCCCGCCGTCCTCCCGCCCGCCTCGCCGCCCGCCGGGCTGTGGGCCGAGTCCGGCACCGACTCGAAGGCGCTGTTCTCCTCCTCCTCCTCCTCCTCTTCCTCCTCCTCCTCCTCGTCCTGCGAGGAGAACACGGTGCTCTCGGAGAGCCGGGTGCTGTCCACGGAGGAGAGGCGGGTGTGGCTGCAGAAGCGGTTGCGGCCCTCGTAGCCCGAGTTGCTGTAGCAGGAGGTGCTGTAGCAGGAGGTGGAGTAGCAGGAGGTGGAGTAGCAGGAGTTGTCGCAGAGCTCGCACTCGCTGCCCCCGGGGGGTCTGGAGGCGCTGCCTCCGCGGCCGGCCTCTCCCCCCTCCTCGCTGCCCGGCCTCAGGGGGGAGGTCCGCCGGCCTCTCCGCTCGCTGTCGTCCAGGAGGTGGTTGAGCTCCGAGAGGCGCTCGATGGACAGGCTGCGCGGGAGGGTGCGGCGGCAGCACGGCCCGGGGCACTCGCGCACCTGCAGGAGGGCGGGCAGAGGTCAAGGGTGAAAGGTCAAGGCGGGCGGGCGGATAAGTTCAAGCAGGACACTTAGTTTTTCACAAACCCCTATTCTTCTGCGGCGTGTATAGTTTGCTGTGACTTTAAGACGATTTGACATTAATATTGAACACTGTATAAACATCCTATAATTCACTTGTATTAATTATTAAATATCAAATTAATTGTATTAATTTAGAGTGGCTATAGTGATCGACTATCCTTTGAACTTAGAACTGTACCTGCGATGGCGACTGTGTGGTGTCGTCCTCCTCTTCCTCCTCCTCCTCCTCCTCCTCTCCATCCTTGGAGGTTTTCATGGTGGGCGAGGCGGAGGTGGAGGGGGTGACCTGCTCCTCCTCCCCCTCCACCCCCTCCTCCTCCCCCTCCTCCTCCTCCTCCTCCCCGGCCTCGCCCTCCTCCGGGCTGGCCTGCCGCTGGCGGGCGGAGGGCAGGCTGTGGAGCAGGCGGTGGATGCGGATGTAGTGCGAGCGCGGCGTCTCGGGGTCGCCGCAGGCCGAGGCGATCACCGTCTCCAGCTCCGACACGGGCAGCGAGCAGGGCCGGTTCCGCCGCCGCAGGGCCCCGCCGCCCCGCATGGGAGCCTGGGAGGTGGAGTGAGCCTGGCAGGGGCAGCGGCAGCCGCCTGGGCCCGGGGGGCTGCCCCCCACCTCCTCCTCCTCCTCCCCCTCCTCCTCCTCCTCCGCATCGCCTTCGTCCGCTCTCCCTCCGGCTTCCGGCTCCGCTGACGGTGTCTCTAGGAGGCAGGGCGCGGGCGACACGGTGGCGCCCTCTTCAGGAGCTTCCACGACGGTCGGACCGTCGCTGTCCGCCTCCGTGGTGGTGGCGTCCTGCCGCGCCTCCTCCACCAATTCCCCCTCCTCCTCCTCCTCTGCTTCCACCACTCCTTCCTCCTCAGCCTCAGCAGGGGGTTCCTCTGTCGGTAGCTCCTCTTTCTGCGCCACCGCTCCGTCCTCTTCCGGCGATTCGGCTCGCTCTCCTCGTCTCTCCTCCTCTTCCTCCTCCTCTCCTTTGGCTGCTTCCTCCTGCGCCTCCGCATCTGACCGGGGGTCTAAGGGGAGCTGCGCCTCCCGTAACGTGCTCTCCTCCTCCAGAGTCCCCAACTCCTCGGGGGCCACCTCCTCCCCCTCCGGAAGCCCAAGTTGGACGTCCTCGGACGGGGAAGCCGCGGACGGCGAGGGGGGTCCGCTGGAGATGTTTGTCTCCGGTGCTTCATCCAAGGGCAGCTCGGGCATGTCAGCCCCCAGGCTCAGGGTGTCGTCGTCGGGTAGATCCGCCGGGACGTCAGGCTCCGCCTGGTTCTCAGGGACCCCCGGACACGCTGGCTCCATCACCAGCGATAACTCCTCCTCATCTAAGCACAGGGGCAACAACCATGCATTTCTAATGGATACATTACACGTAAAAAAAAGCCTTCACTGCAAATTACAGTAGTAGAATCAATTTGAACATGACCTAACCTGACCTGTCATGTATTTCTGGCTCATTTATAACCCGGCAGATCCAGGAGGGGTTCTCAGTAAGTAACAGGGAGCAGCCAGAGAGGGGGCAGAGGCCAGCCTCACAGACAGACCAGAATTTAGGGCTTTCAGTCCCAGTCCAGACTCACTGGAAGCAGGGAGTCATCAGAGGTCAGAGGAGGTGAGCTACTTCATTACAGGTGTCCTAAGGAAATTCAGGGATTCAGGTATCCTAGGGAAACGGAGCCTCTTCCCTAGCACAGACATTTATCATCGTTCAAGTTGTAGGATCGGGTCTTAGGGGAGCCCGGCACCCCGACCTCCCTGAGGGGGAATCAGCCGACCGGCAGGGGGAAGTTCACGGTGCCAGGCCTCTCTCTGCCTGTCTACCGTACCCACCTGGGTGGATGGAGGAGGTCAGCTCGAAGCGGAACTGCAGCTGGCCGCTGACATGGTCCGTGGGCAGCCTGCGACCCAGGGAGTAGCTCACCACCCGATCACTAGAAGAGAGAGAGAGAGAGAGAGAGAGAGAGAGAGAGAGAGAGAGAGAGAGAGAGAGAGAGAGAGAGAGAGAGAGAGAGAGAGAGAGAGAGAGAGAGAGAGAGAGAGAGAGAGAGAG
>JAVQIZ010032280.1:0-40884 GCA_036023535.2 Galaxias brevipinnis
AAGTGCGACATCTCGGACCTGTCGCTCATCTGCTCGCTGGGCTACTCCATCCTGCTGATGGTCACATGCACTGTGTACGCCATCAAGACGCGCGGCGTGCCCGAGACCTTCAACGAGGCCAAGCCCATCGGCTTCACCATGTACACCACCTGTATTATCTGGCTGGCCTTCATCCCCATCTTCTTCGGCACGTCACAGTCCGCGGAGAGGGTAAGGGAGGAGCGAGGGTGAAGGGTGCGTGTTATCGGTTGGGCGTGTGCATGCTCGTGTTTGTTTCAGTGGAAAAGGGAGAGGGCACAGAGACTAGATGAAATGGAGAGGAGGCTTCAGAGGAATATATGAGGCCCTACAGGTGATGAAATGTGTGGGAGTCCATTGAGTAGCACTAGGTATGAGTCGGTAAGAGGAGGAGAACACCGACTTGCAGGCAGAGATGGAGGAGACAGGGTCTTTGTATGAAGACTAAGAGAGGCTCCATGCAGCGCCATCTTCGCCCTGTGTAAAGAGTAAACAATCAGTTTTGTCAGCGACAAAACTGAAGTTTTTATTTGAAAAATTCTTGAAAGATAATGAACGTATTTTAGCAGTGGTGATACTGTAACTCAATGGAAAAATTAAATGTAAACCCTCATCCCTTTTGTAAGTGACTATGAGAGTATTTTTGGTTTGAGTGACTCCATCCACGTCTTTGCTCAGGCTTAGGCAACTTGTACACAGGGCTTACTCCTGCTCCTCTCTCGTTAGTTGTTGAATCCGCCTGTGGTTTGTGTTCACACAGGAGGGTTTGTATTCCAATATTTTAATTGTAACATTGTTATATCAAGCCCTATGATAGACTGGCGACCTGTCCAGGGTGTACCCTGCCTCTCGCCCTATGTCGGCTGGGATAGGCTCCAGCCCCCCCGCGATAAGCGGTATAGCTAATGGATGGATGGATGGATGGATGGAACATTGTTATATGTTCTTGTGCTTACTGGTCTGTCTCTTTATTGGTGTCTCTGGGTATAGGTATACGTGTGCATGTGTGTCAGAGCTTTGAGATAGAGGCAGACCTATCCCTGGCCTGCTTTGCGTGCGTGCGTGCGTGTGTGTGTGTGTGTGTGTGTGTGTGTGTGTGTGCGTGCATGTGTGATAGAGAGTGTGTTTGTCTGTGTGTTTATAGTTCAGGGTTCAGCAGAGGCACTTGAAGCCATAACTAAATGACCTGCAGTTGGTTGAAGGTGGAGGACGGGAGCACAGATGGACATTTTCTCCCTTTCTCTTTTTCTCAGACCTTCTCTCTCGCTCTTTTTTCTGTTTTGTAGTCTGCTCTCTCCACATACTTTTGTGCAAAGTCACACACACAGACACACACACACACACACACACACACACACACACACACACACACACACAGACACGTCAGACGTACAATGTGTGTACACTGTGAGTGGGAGTAGTTGAGGGGGCAGCAGTGGGGTGGCTGAATGTTCCACTGTCGGATGCTGAGTAACAAGGCCAACCATGTGAATAGAGGCTCAATGGGCGCTTAGAGGGGAAACAACGAGAGAAAAGGCAGAACAATCTTTGTCCCTGTCGGTCCTCCAGCATCCTGAGCCAGAACAGCTGGAGAAAGTGCTCGTGCGTGGAAGGGTAGCACTTTGGACACAAGTTGGGTGGATTTTGAAGGAGGTCTAAAAAGTCAAATTTTCTGATACCTGAACTCCATCAAGCATTTAGGAGACGGTGGGCAAAGGGGGAGGGGGGGTTAGGGGTGGGCAGGGGTGTAGCGATGAGATGAATTGGAAAAGGATAGAGGATAAGGTGAAGTGGAGAGGATCTTCCATCGGAGCGGAAAAAGGCCCACCAGAAGATTTATGTGAAGGACTGAAGAGGACCCTGTACGGATAGACAGAGTGGGTGAGAGGAGGTGATGAACTGGATGGAGGGAGAAGGAGGGTTTGCCTGTGGACGAGAAGACGGTCGATGTGGAACGCTAGCTTCTCCCCGTGCAGACAGACCCTCATTAAAGGCTCGTCAGTGAGTCGCACCGTTACCCGTTCACCGCACTCCTCCCACGGTGCTCCTCCCTCTGCTAGCCAGCCAGCCAGCTGACGTGCACGCTCACAGACGTCCCAGTTCGACAGCACAAACAAACGACTGCACGCTGAATTCTCCCGACCATCCAGAGTGACAGAACGCTACGGTGGAGCCCGGAGGAAACGCTGCCGTCAGCCCCTCTGCGCACCAAGCATACGCTTCCAACACCCGCATCAGTAACATGGGAACTGGAGGTGGCGCCAGCGAGAGGCAGTCTTTAGAGAGAGAACACTGGTCTCAGATCTGCGGTTAAGCTCATAGCTTTGGTGCCACTCTCCTGTGTGAGAAAGCCAGTGAGTTGGATGGGGATGACGGATATTAGGTGTCAGCTTGACATCCCTGAGTGTTGAGTACCGTGCTTGACCACACTTGAACCGGGGCAGCCCATCTGTTGGTGAACTGACAGTGGGGAGGATAAAGGGGACACAACCATGAAGAAGAGAACCATTGTTTGGTGCCATCATAAGAAACCCGCAAACTGTCGGTTGTTTTGTCATAGATTTTGCTTCCTGGGAAAAAGCTTCCAGCGCCCCTGGATGGAGACCTGAGTCTCATGGCTTCTATTGTAGGTCTTTAATATGAGCTGACCAAATCTCAATGTGTCGGCTCCGGTAACAGACTAGGAACGGGGCCTCATAACAGTAGGCCGATGCTTTAGATAATCAACCTTCATGCATGTTTTCTATGGCTCGATTTTGTGTGCTCCCTCCATCGCCAGTAATTGGGGGAAACCAGTGGCGGTTCATTGACAGACAGATGCCTGGATTGTTTGATTCTGTGTTGTCTGTAAAAATCAAGGGTCACTGCTTGGGAATCTTCATCCCTTCGTTATCAATATTCATGTGTCTAGCAACAAGGAAGTGTTGGCTTCTATTCATTGTGATACTACCAAAGCAAACATAGATCTTTTAAATAGTGTATGCTGGAGTACACCCCGACAGGACAGGAACATTTAAGGAAAAATGGAGTGTCAAGACAAATAAGATGAGAGAAGTTTGCCTTTGATCTCCTCGTTATTTCAAACCTAATCGCATGCTAACCCACAGGGGCTGGAAATAAATGATCACCTCACACCCTCTCTTGCAGCACCTGCAGGAGGCCCGAGGCCAGCCCTACACCCAGCTTCTCTCAGCAGTACTTATCACAACACATCTCTCCAAAACGAGAAGTGTGTGGGTAAAGTGTGTGTGCCAAGCGGCTGTGGGAGTCTTCCCCTGTAGCCAGCCCTCTGCTGGGAGCTTTGTGGGATGATAGCAGCAGGGGCGCGGTCTCATTTTAAAGGAGAGTGGGCAGCCCACCCGTGGCACAACGGCGAGGCCTGGGGGGTGATTTGAGCCCATGCTGGCGGAGAATTAAGCCCATGCAATTGGCGTGTGTATATTGCATTGCAATCAACAAAGGCATTATCCACTCATAAACCAGGGCTCCATCCTGATAGCGGTCTTGATACAATAGGAGTCCTGGGGCAGCAGGGGGAATCCACTCCAGACAAAGAGCCTCATGTGAGTGTGGGCCAGGCTGTTTCTCATCCTCACTGGACGGTTTAACGACCGAGGCGGCTCGTCTTTGCATGGGGCGGGGGATCGCCCAGGTCCTTACCGGGAGAGCACCCTGCCATCAATCTGCTGTTATCTGCCCAGGATACACCCGGACTCCGCCCCTGCACACACCGAGAGAGCCAGCGTATTTGTTAAACGATAAGATGAGGGGAGAAAAAGGAGAAGCGGATCCAGTGAACAAAGTCGGTGAAGGATTATGGGAGGTCGCAGTGAAAGCTAATACTATAAAGAGGTCTCTGTTACAGATACACACTGACAGGGAGAGTCTGACCAAGGATTAAAGCTGCTCACTATAGTTAAGATCGGGGCCTATGATGCATTATAGATATCTCAGACACACAGTGCTCTGCCTGGGAACAGGACTTGCTGTATATGTGATAATGGGACATCCCAAAATGACAACACTTATTATCATTTAGTTATTTACTTATTATAGTATTATAATAGTATCCATCTCATTCATATTTGAAGAAGGTTGTTTAGTGTTTTTTTTTTTGTTTAATCTCCCTTGAGGGATTCTCAATATTCCTGAAAAACAAGGCTAGACGAGTGTCAGGTCCTGGCATAAAACAGCATATGATGTTAAAGGATCCTCCACTAGGGACCTCATAAAAAGAACTGACACACACACACACACACACACACACACACACACACAAAGACAACGTCTATGGAGGAACAGGGCGTCTGTAACACCGCACGCTGAGCATGACAAGATGTGGTCTTTTAAGGAAAGCGCATTTTGAAATGTCTTTATGTCGACATAACAGTACAAGCACAGACAAAGTGTTTGGCAAGCCTTTGAAGAATTGCCATTATTATTCCATTCACTCTGCTTATTGAAAATGTCAAAGGCATTAGGGAGGCTGAGTGTATGATTAAGTAACCGTGGTAGAAAATCACACGTCAGTCTGATCATAGGAAATGACTGAGCGTTCACGTCGTTACAAACCTTATTCAGGGATATAGTTACCATGTGATTCCTTGGGAAAAGTTTTGAAGTGCATCATCATCTGTTTGTTTGGTGTGATGACGGCAAGAAGTCGGTACCAAGTCTTGAAGAAGTGTATGGGTGTTAGAATCACTTCCTGTATGTGGGAATGCACCTAAGAGTCCACAAAGAGATGCTAGTCCAAAAGTACCTTGGACTACATGCCCATATGGAGTTGATATGTGGAGATTACAGATTTTAAACCCTTACAAATCTACGCTTTACAAACAATTCTTGAAAGTTTGCCATATAGACTACTTATGTGTGCATTACAACTTAAATTTGGAGCGTATGTTGAAAATATAGTGTTGTATCAGGGATAAGTTTAGCTTGGCTACTACATGTAACTGTGGGAGGGAGCTGAGCCACATTTATAAAAGGGTCCATTAAATCATGTCCAAATTCATTAAAGATTCTGAATTTCCATGTGCGTGCACATTTCCCTTAAAAATTAAAGCATTTATGTTAAACTTGCGCAGAGGAACTTTTAAGTCTTAATGAATTCGGTTAAAGTCTTTCCTTCAGCATCATTGAATCCACCCCCTTCCTTACGTTAGATACACGCCTCCCTAGCTATATCAGCATGATTTAGTTATGAGTGTCTATATTTTGCTAACTTGCTTTATTAACGCTCCCTGACTTGCTCCTGCTGGCAGTTCCAGCTCCACTTGAGTATAAACTTGGATAAGCTGTCTACATACAAGAGGAATACAATGTAGAAATAATGCACAGACAGCATGGTTTTATTTGTTCAGCATTCAGAATATACAAATTGCAAAAACTATTAACAACTATCATGAGTAGGAAAAGTAAAATATAGCGCCGACAGTGTATGCCAGCCATATATTCTAAATAGCAATACAGATCCACACCGGCTAGCTTACTGTTGAGTTCAGATTTTATTGCTCAGATATATTGGCTTACCTCTCTGTTGAGGTTTCTAGCACACTGACAAGGGACATAAAGGTGGAGACAGAAACACTGCACTAAAGACAATTGCTATACTCACTGCTCAAATGCTAACAAACCTAAATCTCCCATTGATGGTGACTGAGACTGTTGGCATCACCACCTCACGACGAAAGCACATTTATTGTACTTGATAGTTACGTGGCTAACAACCGCCTACATTTTAGGGTAGCTGATTGCTGTGGAAACGCAAAACAGGTCTAAGGTTAGGCATAGGTCGGCATGGCCAGGGTTAGGTAACGGTTTCACGCGTACAATACCCAAAGTGTTATGTGGAAATTTGCCAATATTTAGGTTTCTGTTCTTGCCCCCCTCTGCCACTGAGTAGATATATGGCCGGTGTGCTGCACAGGTCATGTCCAGGGCCCTGGTAAAATAGATTTGTCTCTGTCCTTCTTGCAGTCCCTGGAGTGACTCAAGTGATTAAAACCAAGATGTGGCGCCTGATGATGGAGGTAGTTTCAGAACAGGGAGGTGGGGCGACTCCGCATGAGACTGGGAATGAGTTTAGGACCCTCAGGCATTCAGTAAAGCCGCCTCATAAAAGATCTTTTAGGACAGGCCCTTCTCAAGGACGCCCTCTCAACTCATTATCAAAAGGCACGGAAGCATTAGAATGTCGGGGGGGGGGGTGACATGGGGAGCGACTGACTGAGAGAGACACCGGGAGAGAGCGAGAGAACCGAGAGAGAGGGAGTCCAAAGAGAGAGTGAGAGTATGGCAGAGTGAGTGCAGCCATTAGAGCGGCACTGTGTCAGCCAGCCACCCATCATAGCCAGAGCGTGGGAGGATGGGCGAGGAGGAGGAGGAGGAGGAGGCTGCGGTTAGGAAGCTGGAAGTGAGGCGTGTCAGACGGAACACCGGGCGGCGTTTATCCCGACCGCGGCGCTCGCCTCCCCCGGCTCGTCTCCTCCCGCCCACCTCACGCTCACAGCCTGTGACACAACATGCCTTGGGATTGCGGTAATGCAATATTTAGCCATGGCGACGGAGGCTTTCACCGTCCCGGGCCCGTCCCGGTGAGCTGCGCGAGCAGACAGGAGGCCCCCATGCCTCGGCCAGGTTAGGGAGCGCGCCTAACGCAGACGGCGCGTCCGGAGGGCCCATGCCCATCGTCAGATCACACACAGTGCCCGCGGCCATCCAGGGAGGCATGGCATTTGATACTTAGCTCAGTCAAGGAGAAGGTAAACACAGCTAATGCAGGGCCTTTGTACCAGGGTGTTGTGCTCTCCCAGCCTCTGAGCCATGTTGTTCTCCTTGAGAGCTCTTGGATGTCGTGTCCGTGCCCGTTGTCGTGTGGACATATGCTGGTAGGTTGACAGGGCAAGCCGCATTCATCAAGTAGCCCTGTGATAACCAGTTTGGACTCAAGCCTGCAGAGTTGTGAGCCTCCGGAGGGAAATTGAAACCCGTGTGCATGCGCGTCTGCTCATTTTGCGGGGGTATGCCAGAACGTGCGTGCGTGGAAGTGTGCCTAAGTTTGTGCGTGGTTGATTGTACATGCAATTGCTTTCATCTGGTGAAATGATGTAAGAGGATAAGTGGAGTGATGCATCCACTCTGTTGTTACCCCTCCTGACGTTAAGAGCCCTTGAGAGACAGCCCCCTCTGCCCTCTCCTCTCCTCCTCAATGGTAACAGCCTTGTGATGGAGTAGGACACTGCTCAAGGGCGCGCCGAGCGAAATACTTTTAAGGCAGCCTCCAGGTGAAACCTCTGAGACTACAGTAGTTAGTTTCCATTAGGCCCACTGTTGATTGTTCTTGTGATGTTCTCTCAGGGATATTTTGTCAGACAAGGACAGCTTCACAGGCTGTCTACTGCAAATAGGGAGACTGAGTTAAGTAGTTTAAATTCAGAGGCGGTGGTGCGGGAAACATATATATTGAAACTTTGCACGCAAAAAAAATAAGACTCAAAACACACATGCAAAAAAAAAAAAAAGATTCTTTCTCTTTCCCTCCCTCTCTCACTTTTCTATTGCCAGCCCTCTGCTCCCAGCCGTCCTCGTCTGACCTCGGCCACATCCAAAGTGGAGACCGCCAGGCACGGGGGGGTGATTGTTATAAATGTGGGGTGGTATCATAGCCCGGGTGTGTGTCACCCTCTGAAGGCGGAGGCCATAATGAAAGGCACGGTGAGACAAGTTTGGACCGCATTGAGAGCCGCGGTGGGTGCCGGAGCGGCGCTAATCACCCTCCTCTCGGTGACTTTGGTGGAACGCTGGAGAATAAATTCCTCGCGCGGGGCTCCGTCTGGGAAAGCATATATTTGCTGTTTCTCTATCAAAGCGGTGCAGCGAGGGGCTCTGGTATGGATTAGCGGCAGCAAAGATGGAGGCCCTAATCGCACTGTTGAAGGAAATAGACACTGCTGCTAGTTTTGCCATCTCTAGACCTGGCACTGCTGTTCTAATGGAGGGATTACGGCACTGGGGAATCTGTCTTTCCCTGGATGGCGACATTGAATTCTCCCTTGTTATTTTTCTTTGCCCTACTTCTTTCTGCCCTTTGTCTAATTGTTCCCTTTCATCTATTCTTCCTGCAATCTCTCTCTAGCTCTCTCTCTACCCCCTTTTCTCCGTATCCCCACACTATCACACTATCTTGTTTTCACCTGAAAGCTCTATGTTTGTCAACCACTTGACACGTGGTTTACGACCAGGTCGATGTGAAACGCTATCAGTGACGGCCCGTGAATCACCGTGAGAGTGAGCGTTGACGGGTGGCCGGTGACTCACCCAGGGAGACCACAGCTGCCTGGCTGGATGACTTCTGTCTCTAAGCAGCCAGTGGGCCTTTGAGTGGCTCCTGCTCACCAGCGGACCCCGCAGCTCAGGAAGCACAATGCTGTTAACCTAGCTGATTTGAGAAGTACAGAGCTAATATGTGAGATGAGTGTGTTTGTGTGCGCGTGGCCGCATTTGTGTTTGGGTTGTTAGAGTTGGGAGTGGGCATGTCCGTGCCTCGTTTTGTGTGGAAATGCGTGTGTAATTCCAGAATGAGGAAAGCAGTCCCGCTGTTATGCTAAGGGTAGGGAGTTGGGAGTGCGAGCAGCAGCACACATACGGGCATCACCTTCAGATCACCAGTCAGAAACCCTTGACATAGCGCAAATACATGTCCCCTCCTTGCTCTCACATGCAACACACACACACACACACACACACACACACACACACACACACACACACACACAAACCCAGGCACAAAGTACACTCCAGTTCCCCCCTGTTCCCCTGAGGATTGTGAAAGGCTTTGTGACAACAGAAACCAAATCCATACTGTCCACAGGGAGGATTTGCTGTCACTGCAATTCAATACCGTGGTCCATGCATTTCCATACCATATGTGACATTCTCAGTAGCCCAGCCCTCAGAATATACTATGTGGCCTAGCGGAGAGTTTGCTGGCCCTGTGTTTCTCTGCCTGCATGAGTGTGCTCCTATTCCAAGTGAGCTGTAGGAGCCCGGGCCAGGGAGCAGAGGCATCTCTGAGCAGATTGACTTTTGAATTCTATAAAATACTGTGTGCACATTACTTCTGCACACTAGTATATACCTGACTACTGTACATCTCCCACTGAGCTGACACACTGGTTTCAACCGCCCACTGATCAAGGAGTCTGAAGTTCTTAAGAGGGGCATAGGTGAGAAGGCGCAGACACATTAACGTGTGCACGTTCGCACGCCCACGAAATACAACGTTACAAAAAACAGGAACACGCCTGCCACAGTGGATTGAAAGCCTTGCCGTGGTGGTGGCGCTGCTCATTAGAGGGTGAATAGATTGGTATCAGTGTCTACATGCTTAATCTGCTCGCGGCTGTTCTCCCATGGCGAGCGCCGCGTTTGCCTTCCCAGCGTAGTGCCGGCCCCGTGCCGTGATTCAAGCGTGACTGGCCATCTGCACATTCTGTGCTCCCTGTTCAAGTCGCACGTACACACGAGTGGTTCACTTTGAGGAATCCCTCTGTGTATGTGTATGCCTTTCCATTTGGTGCCGGCAGTGTCTGTGTCTATAGGGAAAACAGACTGGGTCCAAATGCCACAAGACTCTAGTTTGTGTCCCAGTAGATAGGATGTGTCTCTGACGACCAGACAGCTCCATGTCGGGACCCGTCAGAGAAACAGTCCTCCAGTTCAGTCAGGGGCTGTCACTAAGTCCTAGGAGAGGTTCCAGGAGCAGTCTGGTACCCTGCGAATGACACTGTGGCCGACATTTAGAGTCTGCCCTAATGACAACATTAGAATGGTTAATAGAAGGCTATCCAGCTCTTTATGGTGTCAGCTGTAATTTGCAAGTGGGCTGAACACTCCGCTCTCTCTTTTTCTCTTTGTCCCTTCCCTCGTTTCCTCCCTACATAATTCTGTTCCCGCCTCCATTCATCCCACCTCCGCCTCCATCCCCTCTCCTTTCTTCCCCATTCATCCGTTTCCGTCCCCTCCTCCCCGTCTCATCCCGTCTCCTCAGATGTACATTCAGACGACCACGCTGACCATCTCGCTGAGCCTGAGTGCCTCCGTCTCCCTGGGGATGCTCTACATGCCCAAGGTCTACGTCATCATCTTCCACCCGGAGCAAAACGTGCCCAAGCGCAAGCGCAGCTTCAAGGCCATCGTCACCGCCGCCGCCATGTCAGGCAAGCTGGCCCCCAAAGGTGGCGACCGGCCCAACGGAGAGGTCAAGACAGAGCTGTGTGAGAGCATGGAGACCAACAGTGAGTAAGAGCACACCATTTTCTACCTATACATATAAAATACTATGTAGAGTACTAATGTACTGTAGGTACAGTGAGTAAGAGCACACCATTTTCTACCTATACATATAATATACTAATGTAGAGTACTAATGTACTGTAGGTACAGGTGCAGGTACAGTGAGGATGGAAATTGGCCAAAAATCGCACAAACAAACCTCACTAAGTTAACTCTGAGAAGTACATATTAAAGGGTTAATTTTGAATTATGAAGGAATCTCTTTAAAGAGTGAAAACACGTCGATTGCATTTTAAGCCTGGTTGTTGATCACACCGTGTATAGTATACTGTGCAAGGCCATACTATACATACTACACCCTGGGTGTGTTTTTAAAGGAGCATCGTTGGGTTGAGTATTTTTGTATTAAAATGGGTGTCTTTCACAGTCATTTCCAACAGCTGCACTTCAAAGCTTGGCTTGGGTTAAGACGCTTTCTATCCTTATTGTAAATTACAAAAATGAAATATTCTACTCTTTTCAGTAGAATTACAGTGGGTGTTTTTCAAAACCTTGCTGTCTTGGAAAATTATTTCCATGATACGGAGGAGGACGGATATGCTTGGAGTAATTAAGCAGATTACTTTGTTCTGCAGCAGGTGCCTATTCTTTGCTACAGATGTACAGCTTACCCACTCAGACCGTCTGTCAGCACTTCACTGCACAAAATAACAAGGGTCACAGCCAATTTATTTACTCATTACAAAAATGCTGACTTGAGTTCAGTCAGTATTTATAAAAAAAAGTTTTCAATAAGAGTTTGGAGATGATTGCATGCGGTGTTGTTAGGAGTGGCCAGGATCTGTTGACCTAGCAGGGTGGCATGAGAACGAAAAACAAAGAGTTCAAATATGCTGGCTTGCATGGGTATCTAAGGCCTAAACGGTGCTGCGCAATATCAGCTTGAATCGAATTGACAGAGGAAGACGAGTAGTTGGTCTAATTTGGAATGCGCAGTTCAATGCAGAGGTATGCCTTTACATAATAATCATTGGGAAAACATTAGCTCCTCTGATGTCTCTCTCTTACCTTCTCCCCCTTCTGGCAGCTTCATTAACTAAGACGACTTATGTCAGCTACAGTAATCATGCCATCTGAGAGGACCAGGGTGAGTATGCCGATGGAGGTGGGTGTGTCTCGGGGTGAGCCCATCCAAGAGAGGAGCCGTCACCCTCAGCTGACTGGTTGAAAGAATGACGGACAAGCAACCAAGCATGAGACATTTTGTATTGTTCCGCATCAAACCTACGACCACAGAAAGGCGGGACCACACCGACCAACAGCCAATTAAGGTGCCTGCTTTCCCGCTGTTCACAGCACAATGGTCCTTCCATGAACTTACTGATAAAAAAAAATAAAAGAGACCAAGAAAAAAAAAAGATATATACCACATAGCTGTGGTTGAAATAAACACAGGAAAAAAAATACAAAAAAAGAATCGACAAAACAAAAAAACAAAACAGTGTTGATGTAATATAAAAGGACAGGTTGGGGTTGGGAGAGACATTTAAGACAAAAATGTAAGATATATCAAAAAGAAAACTCAGAATCTATGAGACTGGACCATGTTTGTTGTTACTCTACTTGTAAGTATTTTTGTGATTGTGAAGATTTTTCATCCTTGTCCCATGTCGTCCGATTGCCCTGCATACTGAGATGAGACTATCTCCTGCATCGGCTAACTCAATTGTAGCCTGGGGTTGTGAATCTGTAAATGCCATGGTTGAAGCATGCCAGTTTTTATACAAATGATTTATTTATAATAAAGGAATGTTTTGCAAATGTGTAGATTTGTTGCTTGTCCTTCTGAGCTTTAGCCATGCATGACATGTTTTGTAATATCTTTATAGCACTGTATCGTACATGCAGAATGAATTTTGGAATGTCTTTATAGTACTGTAACGTAAATGCAGAGTGAACATTCCTGACGGTACCTTATTCTCACCTCAGTATTAAACCATCAATACTGAAAATCGCCTGCGCTGACAAGCAGAAAAACATATTTTCCCGTTTTGATCGTAACACATTTTGCTCATTGATTTTTGCTTGGTCTTACAACACTTTTAAAGCCTCTGCCAAGCCACGGTGGGGTGAAATCCCTCCATACTGACGAGCTGCTGGTGGAGGAAAGCTGTCAAAAACAGAGCCTGATGGGGAGGAGAGAGCAGCATACTGACCAGTGTTGAGACATTTCCTTTAACAATCTCTCTTTCTCCCTTTCTACAGTAGCCCCACAACAATTCACCAAATGTTACATTGAAAATACATGAGATCTGAAAAGTAGTCAGCTGCATCAATGCGTCCATTCTCACAGGAGAAGAATAATCAATAACACTGAATGAAATAAAAAAAACAACTCACCAGCTCACATCACACAGCCATGCACAATGGTTCGACATTTTGAAATGCATGTTGGAATAAAATACAAAAAAAAAACAACAACATACATTTGAGAGATGTTGCTGGCTGTGACGGTAAATACCTATTATTCTTATTATTATAAATGTATTTATGCACGGTCGATTGACAGACTGTCTCTTTTGCGGTAGTGCTCTGTTTACAAGGCACGTTATTAAAAAGAAAAAAAGTATTTTTTTCAGACAGTTAACCAATTATGTGATTCTATGTGAATGAAAAATTATATATTTAATTACGTTGAAAATGTTCAGTGTTCAAATACGTTCTTGGCGTATGTGAATAAGCTGAAGCTGAAACATACTTTTTCTGAGCGCAGTTTCAGTTTGTCCCATGTTTGTAGTCTGAATATTATCCGTTCCCTTAATTGGGCTTCCAAGATACAGTTAATAATTAGTTGTTGGCACGTCACATCAGTCACACACAGTTCAAGGAGAAGGGGTTGTCACTCTGGGGAACAAAGCAGAGAATCCACGAGCAGTGCTACAACCAAATTGTATTATAATCAGGGAGCCGAAAGAACGACTCTTTTACTGAGGGGATGCGGTTCCCAGCATTCACCGAAAAGAGCTTATCTTTTTGTAAAATAATAATAATAAAATTATTCATACTTGTGTATTATTCAGTTAGAAGAAGTTACAACCCCATACAATATATTGGAAGTCTAAAGCCAAAGTTTCAGAAGAGTAGGTTTTATTCAGCCTGAATAACACATGCATGCCACAAAGATCTACTACTACTGCTACAATCTACTCTCTACTCCCTTGTACATTCACAGTTCGTCTTTTAAGTCACATTCAAGTAAAAATCATCCCACAACTTTTGGTCACCCCCAAATAACCCCCTATGTTCTCAAAGCCCACAGGCTGTCTCCCTCCTGGTAACTTAATTATCCCTTTAAAACTTGCAAACTTAAATGTGAAACTATATAAGACTACCAAGACAGCCAATACAGAATTAGAAAAAAAGAATGAACAAAAATCAAAGGAATTAACAGTTTTGACTGGATTGCTTAGAGCAGCAAGCTACAAACATGTTTTGCTGTTCACTTAACCGATCTGTAGCCTACTGCATGTGTGAAGAAGTGTCGTGGTTTTGCAATACTGTAAACAAAGAGCACTGACTAACCACAACCACACATTCAAAGTGGCCAGTAGGAAAGCGGTGCATCTTTTGATGACGAATGACAAAATTACAAAACAATTGCTACAACAGAGTTTTCAGTGGATGGACAGATGGTTTGTCTGGGTGGGCATGGCTTAGCTCTGGGTGGGCAATGCAAGAAGACAGCACACCATAGACAAGCCCCTGGCAGAAAAGTTGAGCATTGTTTCCCTTGCATTGCCAGTCTGTCAGCATCAGCTTACAGTCCACTGATAGCAGACATCAATATAATGGAATATCTAATCAGGCAGCACTCAGCCCGAGTGCCTAAGCCTGACATTCAGCACCAGACTGGACCCTTCAGGCCCCAGCCAGGGGCCCAAAGTCACAGTTATTCTAGTTATCTACAGTTGGCTAATTCAATTACGTAGCTCAGGCACTGTTGCAGCTACATAGACCAAAATAACTTGTGTCTGTGAAAGAGAGAGCATTTTGAGATATATTAATGCTAATGTTTTGTTGTTAGTGCTTGCTAATTATATCAGATTTCATTGTTATTCTTGTTGGTGTCTTTGAGTGTGTGTGTGTGTGTGCGTGTGTGTGTGTGTGTGTGTGTGTATGTGTGTGCATGAGGACATGTGTATTTGTGTGAACATGCTTAAAGTATTTGTGGGTAGAAAACAGTTAAGGAAAATTCTAAATGGAAGAAATGGCAGATGCAGCAAGGGAATCCACTCGCCTTGTTGGATGTGGTTGCCATGACACCAGGACCAGATGTTGGGGTTGAATGAGTTTTGATCTAGACAGCTTCCTCTGTTGCAATGCATTTCTAAATAGGCTATGGTGTCTCGATATCAATTAGTCAATTGTCAAAGGCACTTTAACAAGAGAAACTGTACGAGGGGCTGGGCATTTGGGGATCTAAATATCAGACCGTGGAGGTGAAACAGCCTGTGGAGCAGCCAAGGGCCCTATTCTTCCACTGAAGGACATTTTGATCCTGAAATGCTCAGCCCCAGGCACAGATTAATGCACAGGCTGACATAGGCTGAAGCCGCGGGGTCTACAGTGATCAGGGACATCTAATTGGCCAGGATTCATACAAAAGGAAATCTCTATATATTGACCTGCTGTAAACTTGTGAGTTGATTATTGCAGTGGGTCCACAAATTCTAATGATTTGGTTGGGTTTGCCGTCACTGTTGTGGCCCTCAGTGGGTCATCTGGAGCAAATGAATGTGCAGTGCACTGTGGATAGCGATCAGTACTGGTGGAAACCCCCATAGTGGGGCACAACAGAGCAAATCCCAGCGACTGATAGTGACTGGGCTTTAAAAAAAAACTTCAGGAGAAGTTGAATGTGTATTATTTCAACGCTGCTGTATCGTCCTATCCTCTCAGCCTGATCCTCAAGAGCTACAACGGGACACGGCGCTAACGGCTACCACAGCCAGCAGTACAGCAAACAACCATAGCAGTCACATTAATATTAGCTGCAGCTAGCTCTGGCCTGGGCACAGGCCACGCCAGCATCAGCAACACCAGCCAAGAAACGCCAGTTCCAGAAACGAAGTCAGATGAAAGTGATTCAGAGTCAGAGCCATCCGAAATGCCCCCACCATTCGAGATCACCTCCACAACCCCAACAAGGCATGCCCGAACCACAGCCCCTGCTGTTGAGCCTGATGCTGTGGTGCTAGCAAAGGCAATGGACGAGCGGCTGCGGCAGCAACAGCAGCTCCCGCCTCATGGAACTCGGACCCAGCATGCTGGGCTAAAACTGTTTGGGCAGCCTAGCGATGGGAACTTAATGACTGTCCTAAAAGTTGTCACTGAGTTTGATCCCTTCTTGAAGGCCAGGGAACACCTTCATACTTTTCATCAAGTACATGGTGAGAATTCATTGAATTAGTGGGACTCCAGATGCTCGCCATAATCATCGGTCAAATGAAAATAGCAAAGTACTTTTCAATTAGTATTGATTGCTCCCCAGATGTGACACATACAGACCAGCTTACATTCCTAATGTGATATGTGTCACCCAATGTTTGCATTAAGGAACGCTTTCTAAAGTTTCTGCAAATTTAAAGCCATACAGGGGAGTCGCTTTTCCAATCAGTTCTTGCTGTTTTAGACTATATGGATATTGATACTAACAATTGTAGACGGTAATGTTTTGATTACGCAGCCAATATCTCTGGGATTTATAGAGGCCTACAAGCGCACATTAAATAGGTTAACCCTTTGGTAGGTTGGAGACCCTGTGCTGCACACACCCTCAGTACAGAGGCAGATAAGAGGGAAGAAAACAAGCAGATGAATCCACACAGAGTGAGCGGTGTGAGCAATCAGTATACTAATCATTATAATTATCTAAAGGGAGTCATCGATTAGCATCCACTGCAATTCAAAAAAAGTCAAAATATTGATCGAGGTAAACCATAGTTCATTTTTCACAGAACTCCATTTTCTGTGTACGAAATAATATTTATGAGGTTGTTATATCTTTATGTTTAATATTGCTAGATATCCAACAACTCTAATCATGTAAAATGGAACAGTTTACTTACCTGGAAACTTACCTTTTGCTTGCTATCGCTCCCTACTCTATCCCTGCTGGCTTAGTATGGCACACTCATCAGGAAACTTTTCTTTTGTTTCTTGGTATATTTATTTAAGAATCCAGATTGGGTATTATTTGTTACCCACGACCACTTGCTGATTCTTCATGGTATGTGTGAGAAAGTATTATGTCGTTTTGTAGTTGAAATTGCCACAATTCCACAGCGTCCCACTTCAGAGATACACACCATTGTTATCCCGCCTGGCTGCCCTTCCTCGGTTGCTTGCAGGGTCTAACACAGATTCCCAGTACGAGGAGCGACAGGATCAAAACATCTGGCAGGATCAAAACATCTGTAGAGAATTCACAGGGTTATTGTGGCACTTTATACACAATGGATCAATACTTGAATCAATTCTAGCCAGTCCGTACCTTCCTCTGTATGCCTTCCCTAGGAACAATCGCTCACTGAATCAAGCCATTTCTGGCCCAAACAGAAAAGCGGTGGACTCCACCCCAGCAGAACCTCCCAAGAAATACGAAAAGGGTTTTATAATCTGATCTTTCAAATTGCTTTAGTGAGTGACAGTGGGCTCCATTTGAAACCTTAGCTGACAAGTGTGGACTCTCAGATTTGGCAGACGGTTTGTTTTGTTGTGTTGTTTTTGATTTAGTCATTGTTTTCTTCGTCATGTTAGTCACCAGAAAGCCTCAGGGAAGGCTAATTTTCTCTGAGTCTATTTCTTTCCCAACCAAATTTACCGGAACTATAAATCAGACAAATACTTTGGATTGTTATAGGGTTTGCAGCATTGTACCGCTTCCAAAAACAAGGATCCCCTAAGGACTGGTAAACAGGAGAGAGTAACAGGTTTAATCTCAAAGCTTCCAGCTGCAAGCCAGAAAACAACTACTCCATTTTTACCCCAAGCTACTGATTCATTTATAATGTTCAAATCAGTGCGGAGTGGTATATAATATAAACAAACACTAACCAAATCACGTTGCTCTGTAAATAAGTATTTGCATGGCTAACTCCACCAACTCAACACCTAGTTATCACGCTAAGTTAAAATCACAAAGCCCATCACCCAAGCAGGAGCTACCTGTGAATCAATTTGACAGCCTCTGTGTTGGTGGCCTCCTGCATCCACAGTTGTTTGCTTCACAGGTCGTCCTGGGAGATGATAGGAACATATGACGGAGCCTCTGATGCAACAAGAAGACAGGACACCTGGGACGGGCATCGCCGTCAGAAATGTTACACCTGTCAGTCATCGCGCCGTGCGCCGTTGAGCTCACGAGGGGCACGCTGCCATGCTTTTATCCCGCTAATGAGAGATCTGCCATAGGGGACTTGTGCTGTTTGAAGAGTGGAACCGTTCCTAAATGCAGGGCGATGAGAACAACACAGGCTGTTTCTGTTTTGGGCCTCTCAGCTACGATATAAAACCACTCAGCCGAGACACTAAGAAATTGGTTTTGTCATAATAACTATGCCAGGGGAAGCCATTAAGGCAAAGACGCTCATAGATAAACAGCCTACCTATGTTTCCAAGTTGCTGACGATATGCGGTGGCTGTCGAAACTTACCCCAAAGCTTCTGTGACTAATCTAAGTGCAGAGAGGACAATATGAATTTGTATTTATTTATCTAGGCTAGGAACAGGACATATGCTGCTGACAGCAGCATGTCTACCTTAGGGCACGATATGATGTTACAGGGAAAAGGTTGCATGTCGACAGGATTAGAGGATAGAACAAAGCTGTGTGTGGAGTATGTAGAGTTTCAATGAATAATACCAAAGCATGTTAGTTACAGGGTATACAGGAATAACATCTGTTAAAACATTTTTGGGGGTAGATTGCATCATTAAAGATGCAAGTATATACGTTACCTTTTTGCAAATTTAATAAGTAGCAGTAAACTAAATTGTGAATATAACAATTAGTTGCAAACTTACTTTCTGAGTTAGGCTGCTGTAGGAAACGTAATTAAAGACTGGCTGAGTTTACAGATCTACACAATCAAGATAATGAACTTAGCGTTATTAAATTGTTGCATGCATAAATCAATTATTTTCCTTGTGGAAGTGAACAAGAATTAAAAGAATGTGACTGGTCTGCGTGGAATCAGTTGTACGTGCGAAATTGACTGCAATCCAGTGTGAGAAGTCGTATTTGCTCCATTTCAATTCGATTTCGAAGCATGTGTCTCGCTGATAGGCATGCGGTCATTGATTTCACTGAGTTGACAGAGAGATTGGAAAGAGAAGAAAAGATTTGGTCATGTGATCTTGTTGAGCATTGTCCCAGGGAGCGCAATAGACATAACGAAATGCCAAAGCTTTAGTCAGAGCTCTTTGTCTCTGAGCAGTGAATGAGTTTGTGAGGCTGCTGAACTGGATTACTGTTCTAAATATTTTTTGATGAATTAAAGAGCACCGCCCAGGGGATGGGAGACTTATTATGAAAGTAGAAAGGGAGTATAAAGGGAGCAACCATATCCAGTCCTGATCAGGGTTGAGGGACACTGATAGGCCTGACTTGACCAGCCAGGCAGAGGAAACCATTACGGTGTTGAAACCACAAGGCACTCTGGTATTTGGTGCGTGAGGAAGAGGGACAGACTGGCTTTAGTTTGCCTCCCTGTTAGTTTGTTTGTTTGTTGATATTCTTTTTTTATTATTATTATTTTTCACACTTGGAATGTCACCCTGGACTGAGACATCACAAAGACAATGCTGGAGTTTGGTTTGACTCTATGAAATAAAACTAGAACTACTACTCTACTACAAAAATGTTTGCTCTGCCTCCGCTTGCCCCTGACACAGATGTGCCATACAAATACATGTGATTTGATTTGAAACAGGATCCCGCACCATGACCATAAAAGTACATGTATGACAGAAACCAGCTACATTCATGAAAATTTGTTCTAATGTGTGAGATTTGAATTAAATATTGAAAAACACAGATTAATTATCACAAGGTCTAAGTTAAACGGCACTGTAATTTACACCACTCAGAACCTCTCGTCAGTGGGTAGTTCCACACTACTCCTCTCTGTGATCAGCAATTCAACACATCTCTCAACTAAGTTGATTCGTCATTGGGGTATATTGTTATTTGACCCATTACTGTTATTCAAAACTGTTGATTTTTAAGCTTGCCCTGCTGGATGACGTAGTGCATTCAAGCTGCAAGACCAAAGAGAGGGGGGAACACTGACTATTGCAAGTTGTCTCTTTGAATTTCACAGCAATCAGTCGGTCAAGATGCTACGCAAACTACCCAATGCACGTCTGCAGCTCCGGCTCAGTGTATGGAGCACAGCGGGGAACCATAGCTTTTCTGCTAGAACACTCAGCCCTGCCCCAGTGCTGTGTGCAGGTACCATTTGACATTATCCCAACACCCCGCCGCCGCCGGGCCTTACCATAGTCTAATGGCTACGTTTGTTTAAGAGAGCTACCGTAAATTAACGTTTTTTTTTTTTCAATTAATATCCGTTTGCACTGCTCTGCCTACACACACACACCTATATTCATGTCCGTCTACTGTCCCAGGTTCCAAAGCCAAAAGCAGAGATGGGAGAACATTTTAAACATCAAATGGGTTGAGCCTAAAAGCTCCAGCCCATTATTTTAATGATGTTTGATTCTGCAAAATTGAAGCTCCGGCGGTGTGCAGTGCAATTTCATACATATAAAACTTTCCCCTGCAACGGCTGGATATTTCCTCTAATGGCAGAAATGGTGGGGCTCTCTCCTTTTCAGGGGGCCATTTAGGAAGTGCCAAAAGGCTTCTCACCCGATGTTAGCTTTTGGTCACGTCAAAACTGTGCCTGCCGGTATGGTTTGAGCAACGCTCAGACCGAGAGGTACTCAAGCACTTTAGCAGAAGTTTTAATGAAGGAAGCGCTTTAGAAAACGACCGGGCCTGCTTGCTGAGCGGCTGGGAAAGCTATTTGCCTTGGGGCACAGCTGCAGCATATTGTCACCACAGCAGCACAACAAGTATCTGACTATGAATGATGTGATGAATCAAGTGATGTATGACAATTAATTTAGATAGAAGTTGTGTTTGGCATTTCACATGATCAGATGCCAAAAAAGGCTTGTGCAAAATGAAAGGCTCTTTTTTTTCAGTAGAAATAGAAGCATGGTTTTGCCCTTAAGGACAATTTGCTTGATGCTCTCTAGACTAAGCAGACATGACCAGAACACCAAAGACACGTTTGTGATGTTTATTCCTTGGTGTGTGACCGCAGGCTCTGGCACAGTGCTCTCAGGGGGCACTTAGCTACCAAGGATTTGTTTATATGACGCTATGATCAGTCTCAACTATACAAACCTTTACTAATTGATTAATGCACTTTGAAAACTACGACTACAAGTTAGGATGACACTAAATAGCAGTAAGATCCAACTCATATTCAGCTACGTCTGTATGACTGGTTCCTCATATCAGAAGTCCTTGATCTTCATTATCGTGGTTCTAAGGTACTGAGCAGCATCTACACTATTCATACCTTGCGTGAGCATGTGCCAGCAGTTTTTTCTGCTTTAGATATTTTCCTGTATTCAATAATGAATAGATTGTCGGTGAGGATTCATCTCCATGTATTGGGTTCCACTGACAGGAGGATAAAAGGTTAGAGAACGCTCAGCAGACAGATCTACTGGCATCTCCAACTGATATGTGCTCTCTGTGTATGTGTATGTGTGTGTCTGAATTAATAAATGTCTTGATGCTGGTGCAATACCACCTTTAGAAACTTAATTCCAAATGTGATGTATGTATGTAATTCTCAAGTCATAACACAACAGCTAATTTAAATAAATGAATCCTTATAAAAAATTTATAAAATTATATTTAGATTATTTGGGGTATTTTTAATGGCAGTGGAGGATTATCGATGACTCCCTTTTTCAATTTAATGATAGAAATAAATATTACTTACACAGAAAATATTTTCTGCATCTGTAACATATGCTTACATATGTCAATTTTCCGTATGAATTAAGGTTAAATGAAAATCTCACTGCCTGCTAGTGCCAAAGGAATCCAGTGGTACAGTTACAACCTTCTGAAGTTCATTGTCTTTTATAAAATTGAACTGCCAGAGGAACCAGCGCATTCATAGATGAAGAACTGTTATTTTTCATTATGAAAGCATGAGAAGGACATCTTTGGGGTTTAAGAGATTTTATGTGAAATAAGAGGAAATGTGGGACATTTTAAGAAAAGTGAATAAAACGTTTTGCGTTAAACTATTGGTTTATACAAAGTGGTTTTTAGACTTCAGTTATGCTTAAGGTAGTCATTTATCAAGACAGTTCTTATCTGCTAGCCTTTTGTCCTTCAAAGCAGGGGTGAAGGTGATCCCTGTGCATGTGCTGCTTGTACGTTTACGTATTTGTGTGTGTGCGTGTGTGTGTGTGTGTGTGTGTGTGTGGGTGCATGTCAGGTAAGTAATATAGTTGACAAATTGTGTTTTTGTATAACCTCTTGTCACCTCCTGGCTCTCTGTTGACTAATGCCACCCCAGTCTGCCTCTGGTGATCTTGCCCTCTCTAAAATATTATTGTTTTAGTCTCCACTTCTGAAAAATAATAACAACGTGGGTGTTGGTTCTGTCTTGTGCATGGACAAAGCCCAAAAGAAAACATTTTGCCTTTCAAATTCTTTATAAATTATGTAAAGGCCTTTTGGCTAGAGTTTAAGATATGTCTTGGAATTAAGCCCGCGTGTGCTGTCTTCTCCTAGCCCTGGATTTGTATGTTTGGGTCATTGCAGCCGGGAAGCTTTGGCCCTCCAATTCACTCAGCCCCGGAGCCCCTCGTTCCCTTCGCCTCCTTTGGTCCAGACTGCATCGTGGAAGGCAGGTACACAAAGGTGCTTGACTGACCTGCTCCAGGGCTTGGACTGGCTTTGTGTCGTCTGTGAATGAGTTTCAAAGCTGATGGTGAGATAAGGAATGAGAGGGTTCAAAGTAGTACTGGAAGGGGGACATGTATTTGTGAAACAGGAAGATGGGTATACAGTGGGGCATTAAAGCTGGCATGCAGGCGTTCCTGCTGAAAATGAGCGACTGTAACGCAAGCCTTTGTTGCAGCCCCAGTTTAGGCTTGTTGGCAGTATCGACAATCGCTCATTACAAACCTCGGCTCCACTGAGCACAAAATCCAGAGCAGCCTTGGATGAATAAATATTTCACATGTGGTTGAAGGGTAGGCATGCCATTATATGCCGTCATTGCAAAGACAAATTGTTATTCTGTCCTGGTCCTGTCTTACTGGTGCAGAATCTAAAGGGATGAAGGAGAGAGAGAGAGAGAGGGAGAGAGAGAGAGCGAAAGGTAGAGTGAGAGAAAGAGCGCGAGAGAGAGAGAAAGGGAGACAGAGAGAGAGAGAGAGATGTAGGGAGAGTAACTGAAGTGTGAGGTGGTATATATCAGCAGAACCCGTCGAGCCTCCAAAGGCTTTGTGGCCTAATCTGGGTGTGAGGGTGGTGGGGCTGATTTGAGGAGGGATGGGGTTTGGCTCGGCCCTAGTGCTCCGTGGGCTCATGTGTACTTCTCCTGAAGGAAGACGCCAGCAGAGACAGGACGGAAGAGCTACATGCAGCAAGTTGCTTTCAGCTGGGACACTTGATGTCCAGTTACACACTTTCCCCATACTTTGAATGAATAGAAAAGAGCCCCATGCGCTGCACTCAGTCAGCAATCTATGCTCATGGCAATGTGACCTGCAGTCAGTGATTCATTAGATACATATTAATAGTTTATCATTTAAAAGTTGGGGGTCAAAGTACAATGGGCTGATGGGTTGATTCAAAAGATGTCATACAATTAACCAGATTAGATTTGACATACAGTATATTGTAGCAAGTTTGCAGTTGACGCATCGAGCTGGCCGTTAGAGAGAAGCGATACCAATTATATTTGCAGTTGTGTCATTTGTCGTTACTGACTTCATGACATTTTCCCAGTCATCCCATCTACACTGTTTGCACAGCACAATGAGAACATAATATTCTCTTAAGGGTTTGTTGCGCTGACCTGCAACAGTTGAAGACCACCCAAAGATTCCATTATGCCCTGGAGACAAGTGGAGGGCTAATTGCATATTTCCTCCAAGGGAGAGCGGCAACACATCCAGCAAGGGCGAGTTGGAGATAATTTAAGTTGACCATTTTGTCTAGGAAATGCTCGATATGAAGACAGAAAAATACTAATTGACGTGTGATAGTTAGAGCATCTGCTGGCAATATGCTGCAAAATGAAATTTTGCTTACTTCTAATGGTCAGTATGACTGTCAATGGACGAATGTGTTTCGAAAAAAACTGTATGACAACATAACGAAAATACACCAGCTTTCACTTTCACACTGATTGTATATGAAACCAGTAATCATTCTGACAGAGGTAATGATATAGAACAACCATTAAAGAAAAAAAGTAGCGTACATAAACCATCTCTCACGCAGGCTGATATATAATGCTGTGTTTCAGGGTCCATTATGACCACGGGTAAATCCCAGCGAGCCAGCTCCAGTGTGACCTTGAAGGTGGCGTTTTATCATTACAACTCAGGCCCTGTGGTTTATAGGCCAGCCTGTGGGTAGGAGGCTCAGACCCATTTCTTTAAGACAGGCAGCCAGTTTATCTCCTGCCATCAAACCCGGAGCTCCACAGCGTCCCAGGCTTCCGAACCACTATCCACCCATGGAGCATCAGACTCAGAGTGAAATCACCCCATCTTAAAGGAAATAAACAGCCTTTTCCGTACTTTGCTATCTGTTTAATTGGAATTGTAAAGGGGTTTGGAGTTTTTGTTTTTGTCTGTGAAATGAAGTGAACCAAGGGTTTGGGGTTTATAGGCCATTCAATCGTGAGAGGTCCTTTCTTCTGCCACTGGCCTGGCCCCATAGGGGTTCATTATGTATCTCTGCAGAACAAGTAGCACGCTGAATGTGGCAACCTACTCACTGTATGTTTCACACCCGAATCCATGTTCAAACAAAGATACTCCGGCACTGATTATATGAAATTATGTTTTTGATTTTGTTTCTAAGTTTGTGTCAAGGAATACAACCATGGAAATCAGAGAATAACAGGAAAAAGGCCTTATGAGAATTTAAATAGTGTGTGGCACATTGATCTCGTTTTAATATGTATTGAACAAACACACACAAACACATACACACACACTGACTAGGGACCCTTCTGAGTTCTGAGTTAGGAACAGCACAAGGGTCAATAGTGAAACTTTGAAAGCATTTTAAAAAAATAAACATTATTTGAACACACACACACACACAAAATACACACACACACACACACACACACACAAAACACACACACACACACACACACACACACAAGTGTGGAGACGTACACACTCACTAATACTCCAACTCAACTCCCGCACCGTGACCTCTCAAAAACCTGGCAGACCATTTACAATGTAAGTTACCCAGCTTCCACGAGACTTGTCGGAAATGCCATTACTCCGGCAGATATTGTGAAATCAGCAATTAAGTGGAAAACATCATAAAAGGTTGAAGGGATCTGGGTGGGAATACTAATTAGAACAGCAGTCTCACCTCTGGGAAATGCCTGGTCAGTAGTGACAGATAAGCAATTGTGTATCAAATCCCTAACCACTCGCTGATTTGAAAGAGCTTTCTATAGGGAAATGTTGTCAGTGGAATTCAAACCTTCTAACTGAAACACAACTACAAAGAAAGTAGTGTGCGTTGATGGATGTTGTCAAACGTGCAGAACCACCATGAAAACTCTGAAGAGATTGAAACAACTATTTCTATATTTGACATGGCATGTCGTGGGATTTGTTTGACGTCATTTTTTGTGTAACAAAAACTGTTGGTGAACATTCCGAGGTGGCAGTCGTCTCATCTGTGTGTGTGTGTGTGTGTGTGTGTGTGTGTGTGCGTGTGTGTGTGTGTGTGTGCATGTGTGTGTGTTTGTGTCAGGTGAAACGGTTTGATCGTCCATGGCAGAGCAGTCTGCTGTGCGTGAGGAAGTTAACAGAACATACTGCATGTCACATATGTCCACTTCTCTCCTCAATAGCCCAAGGCCCCTCACTCTGCCTACAAAGTTAATTGTTTGACAGGCCCGAGTGCCTGTCTTACTTTCTTCTTCTTCGTCTGAGCCATGGAATCTCTTCCTTCCCCTTCCTTTGTGACCCTATACCCTTTCTTTCAACCTCCCTTACTGCCTGTCCTCCACTCTCTATTGATGCCTTGATGGCCTCTGTCCAATTGTGAATCATGTGCTAATGTGATATGTTTCATGTTTGTGTTTGTCCTCTTAACTTGGGCTAGAGGGAGACGCAAAATTCACCTATTTATAAAACTATGGTTTAAACAAAGCATTCTGACAGAGAAATATGTAATGCATTTCATTAATTTTAAAACCATGGTATGAAGGGAGTATGTTTATCCAATAGAGAAATAATTAATGTGTGTATGTGCTTGTCCAGTGTGCGTGTGTTACCTGAATGCTGACAAATTAAACTTTCATGACCCCCAAGTGAACTATCCTTTAGAAGCCTTTTTACCATGTGATCCAGAAATTATCATCCTTCCCAGCTCTTTTTCTGAGGTATAACATACTCTGATGTTAGATTCCATCAGCACCATCATGGCCTTGTTACTTGCCAAGAGTCCTCCAGAATGACAGGGGTCTCTGATTCACGCCTTCCTGTTGTCATGGTTTTGCGCCGATGGACTGGCCACACGTATCCAAGGACCACATGGTGCTCTTTATGTGTAACCCCAAAAGCTCAAGTTAGAGCACGTATTGCTAAATTTTGTATTTGGTATGTATTTTATACACATGCTGTTCCAATGGAATAGTCAAAATGTTTCTTCTGAAATGAAGTTGCTGTTCAAGGGGTGTTGTCAGACTGAGGTATTTGCTGCATTGACGCAGTGACAGTTGCAGACATTGCTTCACAGAATACTGTCTAAATAATATTTGTCTCCTATTGTTATCATCTATATTCCACCGTCTTGACGCTAGAAAAATGTTCCAGCAGAGCTGTCATCAAGACCACCTGCTTCGAGATCGAGACAAGACCAAGACTAGGTGAGTCGAGACCGAGCCAAGACCAAGACCGGGGGGAGGGAGGGGGGTCGAGACCGAGACAAGACTGAGACCGTGGGGGTCGAGACCGAGACAAGACTGAGACCGTGGAGGTCGAGACCGAGACAAGACTGAGACCGTGGGGGTCGAGACCGAGACAAGACCAAGACCGGCAGGTTGAAAAAAATTGCCTTATAGAATAATGTAGCTATATTATCTTTTATACTTATGTATTCTATGTCTGTCAGCATTTTGGCATGTGTATTCATCTTAACATCTTTAATATTGCATCATTAACATTTCTGACACGTTCATGGAAATACTGTGTGGTAGTACCTCTCTTTGTGGTGCCTCTGGATATATCTAACCAAGTTGGAGGTAGTCCTTGCAGTCTCCATAATACATTTTGAATGACAAGCTCTTCCACGCTTCTTCTTTAAGGCACTGTTAATAAATTCCAAGTAGTTGGTGTATCCAAACCGAATAATAAAGAATTTAGATGACATGGTCCCGACCAAGACCGGACTCGAGTACTACAGCTCTGTGTTCTAGTAATGGTTCCAAAGTAGCACACTTTTAATGGTTTTACCACTAATATCATTCCACCGTTGCTGCTGTTACAAAAAATGTGGCTGATTCGACCATCCAGCCATCCCTCATTGCTAAGGCAATATATGCCAATAAGGTTTGGAACAAAATGTAAGTTTAGTTAAAGGAAGACATTCATATATCACTGTTATTTCACACATATTTCTTACTGTAAGCCCAATTCTTTTTTTCTGTTCTGCTTTGATGGAAAAGAGCTCCAACACTACAATGTAGTAATGCTTCCTCTGATATTACTTATTCACCAAATTATTATGAACCTCTATTCCCTGCAGAAAGCCAGTAAGCCAGCCAGCCAGTGACTTCCTCCCAGGATGACATCATAGTAGGATGGAGCATGATAAGGTGACGTTCCTCTAGGAGCATTGTTATTGCAGAGGCTGCAGTTCACTTCACCTTGTGCAGAGGGATTCATCTTTTTTCTAACCTGGTGATTCCCTTGGCAGAGTATTGATAGGAAAAAAGGGTAGTTTTCCTCACGGATTTGAGTTCATGGGTAATATGGTACGATTCAATAGAGATAAACACGTGCCTAGGACTAATGCTGTGACAGACAGCAGACAACAGACTTCTTTCTGTGAGGCTTTCAAATTAGTTCAGAGGTCATGGTGCCGGAGTTAGTACAGAAAACATTTTAATAATTTGCGACAGACAGGAAGGAAGAGGGTTTTGCATGCACTGTGGTGTTTGAGTGTGTGTGTGTGTGTGTGTGTGTGTGTGTAAAGAGGAGTGTATGTTTGCATATACTCACACTCGCACGCATGCACGCACGCACACACCCGCACACACACACACACACACACACACACACACACACACACACACAGAGAGACTTACTTGGTAAAAGCTTTTGCTCCGTTTAGTGTGACAACATGGGTGCAAGCCTGTCCTCCTCTTTATTAGTGCCAGCCCACTTGTCTTACAGAGAGAGTATGTAGCTGGTATGTCGACCTTGTGGCAGTGTTAACTAACCAGGACAGAATCATGTGGGCATTGACCCTTGCCTCAGTGAATGATAGCTGGGCATGGTAACACCATAGTAAGACATCAAGGCGACAGGCTGGAAGAGAGAAGAGGAGAGGGTCGTTGGTGCTCTATAAAAGGGGTGATTGCTTTGACCCAGACCTGGACCCTGTTGGCAGAGCAGGTGAGACAGACACATCAGCCAAGGCCCTAACCTCCAGTAACAACTGTGCCCTTCTCTTACCCCATGGTAAGCATTGTGCTTGTTTAAGTCTGGAAAAGAGATTGTCCTATCAAAGCACCACAAACAATACATGCGAGGGATTTTACAATGACTATTTGTGTACCTTTTGCTGAAATGCATATTTGTCATATATACTGTATATGCATTGCAATATGAAGTATATTGCCCAAAAACAATCAATCAGTTTGAAAAAAATATATTTTGGCTGACTGAAACACATTGCGGATTGAATATACCTTCTACATTACATTACATTCATTTAGCAGACTCTTTAATCCAAAGCGACTTACAAAAAATTGTGCCTACAAAAAGATAAGGTAAAAACTACAAGTCAGGCCATCTATTGTAATTGGTTCAATGTATTTCACTGCTCTTGAGGTGTTGGCAATGGAGGACAGTGTTGCAGTGAGATGATCTACAGTTGGAGACTCAGCAATCAGCACAGGGCATGACTGATGAAATCTTCCCTCCCAATGTGTTAACAGTGTGTTCCTCCCTCCCTAGTGCTTTCTCTTTTTCGCCAGTGAAAACAGTTCAGTCCAAGGAATGCGCACGACACTGCCCACAAAAGAAATGGAGAGTGAGAGTGGGAAATTAGAGAGGAGAGAGAAAGACATAGAAAACTTTTACTCAAGCTAGTCAATACCACGATGCTGACTCAGCTTTGCTGATTCAGGAGCAGCACTTCACTGCTCTAGAGAAAAACACCCTATACCAGGGTGGATCACAATAACATTCCCTTATCTTTTCCAGATTGCAGTGGACACTGAACAGTGTTTAAAAACCTACCAAAAGATTTTTTAAATTGCTGCTAGAGTTCCCAAAACAAAAATAGTCCATGCATCCATCCATTAGCTATACCGCTTATCCTATGCAGGGTCGCGGGGTAGTACAAAAATAGTTTTACAACAGAAACACTCATATACAGACCTTAGACTTATGAGGCGACGCTTCACCAGAGCTAATTCAGACGGGCAACTCAGTCAAATGCATACCAGCCAATCGCACATGCTTATCAGTTAAACACAGCCTTTGTCAACTGCAAGTCATTCATCACATCGGTCCTGACAACTGTGATCATGCTCACTGCTGCACCACCTACATTACGCCTGTTTTTATTGTTAAGCACCCACCTCCACCCGAGCTTCCACGTACTTCGTGGTCTGTTGAATCTGGGATTCTGCAGATTTCTGCTCCCAACTCATGGTTTCACTGAAGGTTGAACACGACCATGGGAGGGAAAGTAATTTATAACAGCAGACCCTTGACGCCAACTTTAAATGTTTAAACATGTATTTGTAATAAACAGTTTTGTTTTAATCGTAAGTTGTCCTGACTGAAATGATAATTAATAAAAATACCCTGGTTAAATACGGAACAATAAATATTCACGTAAACCTTGTTGCAATTTGATTTGTATGATTGCACTTACATTCCATTAAGTAACCTAATTGATCTCGTAAGGAGATCATTTTGTCACCTACAAATGTATCCCTGGAATTCAGAATAAAAGATCTTATTATCAAACCGATATTATGAAATCCCAAATAATGATACAAATTTGTAGCATTGTCAGCATGACAGCTTTTTTAACGTCTTATATCCTATAAAATGATCCTACTGAAATAAATGGGTATTTTCAGTCCAAATTAAATAAACAGAAAATGTACAAACCATACAGTACCTTTTGACCACGGCAAATTAAATCAGAAATTATTTTATGCTAATTTAGCTCTTACAAATGTATGCAAATAAATACAAATACAACAGTATTTGAATATGGAATTACACACTTTAAGTGAAACTGAAATGTTTTTCTAACATCTATTTTTAGCGTCTCCTTATAAAGAGCTCCAATGTGGTCATAGACAGAGGTAAGCCACGGTTAGTGGACACCTGGTGGGTATCTTCTACATTCTCACCATATGATAATCATCACAATTGAACAGCAGCTTCTATCTAGGATTTTAACAACACAAAGTAAAAGATGATACACATTTAAACACACCTTCAATGGAAATTGGAGGATACATGTATTATTTTCAGCCAATAGGTTATTGCCAATAGTACGAAGGTAAATCATTTATTCTTTGCAAAGAGACAAACAAAAATAACAAAGAAATCAAGACCTTCAGTTACTACCAAATAAAACGCATAAAATATTTTTGGGTGGATGTAATGAGGTGCCTTATCAAAAACTATTTTGACACTTTGCACAAGCTCAAATATCCAAGCAAAGCAGCAAAAATAAAAGCAATTGAGACACATTCTGATACAAATGTCAAGAAACAGAATGCAAGCAAGGGTTTGATAATGTGTTCTACACCCTGTATACAATAATTATTTCTTTATTGGAAAATCTTCACAAATGAAGGGGAGATTCAGGTGGCAGTTCTGGTCTCTCCAGGTGACATTGTCACTCTTGTCGACAGCTCCACAGTGGTTGGACAGCGGCAGCAGAGGTTGCGTTCCGTTCCACCAGTTGCTGTAGTCAACTACTCCCTAGCCATTAGACCAGATCCAGAAGCCCAGGAGATGACTCTGTCTCAGTCCCACCCACACAGGACCACTCAGCCCTGTCAAACTCAGCTTCAGCTCCGAAACCCGCTGGTCTTCTTCAGACTCAATACGCAGCAATTCGCTGTAATTTTCTTTGCAATAGTCATACGCATTCTCCCAGGACAATTTTCGGTTGATTACATAGATGTTCACGTCACCTGAAAGAACATGGATTTAGTTAACAATTACTATCTAAAACAAATTAAATGTTTTTCACGTTTTATTCATTTTGTCATCCGTCTGTCATTTCTATAAAGTGACTATGGAACACTTCAGTGGAGGTGGCGGGGTGCCCTTTTGCATCTAGCTCATACGGACCTCGGGTTCATTGGCCATCCAAACTGTCCAGGTGGTCAATTTAGCACTGATATAAGCCAGTAAATGTGCCATGCTTATAATCTGATTTCGGTCCTTAACAAATATAACCAAAATGGCCGTTATTAAGGGTACATAGCTTTAGTTATGCCTCACACTATTATACTCAAGCAGATTGTGTGCAAGCTTTGTTACAGTGTTAATAAAAAAAATCTTCAAAATAAGACTGCATCCTGTGTATTTAGAAACAAAATTGAGAACTTTGTTCTTCTTCCAAAACTAGACCACCCCATTTAAACAGTTTTCTATACTGTGAAACAATAAAATCTATCCTAAACATTACTGCAACTCAGTTGAAGCATCTCACACGTCTACGCTTATCTCATCTCTGCAAAATTATAACTCAACCTTTAGTTAGTAGCGACCGACACAGTACTGAATTGACCTTCGATCAATGTTACAGCATCATTGTCTAGCATCTTTGTCCTATTTCCGTAGGTAGAAAAACCTCCATCATTCCACTCCCACTGATCGTGCAATAGGCCAATCCAGAAAGGAGGGCTGCTATTTCTGCCTTCCTCGATCACCTTGTTGTTCACCGAGTCATTGCTGATGCTGACCAAATCAGTGAAGTGTCGTCGGCAGTGTCTCTGAGCCTCACACCAGGTCATTTCTTTGCAAACTTGATTATACACGTTTGCTGCACACACACACACACACACACACATACACACACACACACACACACAAAGATACCTAAAAGCTTCAATCGTTTTTTTGTTGGTTTACTTTAGTCAAATGTGTCTTATTCAAATGACAGCCAACTGAATTTTGAAAATGTTATATAAGTTGGTGTTAACTTACAACTTGTGTAACACATGAAAGGCTTTTTATCGGTGCAGTTGAAATGTCTCCATGTTTGTTCATGAATTGCTTCACATCATGGCTCTACATGTTGCCCCTCAAAATCTGATTTGTTGTATGAATAAACCTCTCCATCTGACCACCTATGGTAATCAGTAGCACGATGAAAACCAAGCCAGGTCATTTTAAATGGCTCGTTCCCTAATTTTGCTATTTCATTTGCTTCATCATTACTGTAGATAGTGGCAAGAGTAGAGACAGTAAGATTGCAGAGACAATGCTGAGGAAACCAATGCTGTGAGGAAAGATAAAAACAAAAGTGTTTACCTCTTTAATAAAAGTAGAGTGAATAAAACAAAAGAAATGTAACGTCTGGATCTGTCTGACATAAAACGGAGTAATCAACTACATTGCAAACAGCATTAAATACATATCTAGGTGATGTAAGTATAAAATATTGTATAGATCTTATCGACTGCTGAACGTTTGCCATAATTAAATCGTTTTGGTCATACATAAAATTTGGGACCCCATATCTGAAAAAACTAGCTGAATAACGGAATATTACTAGGTAAAATGTAAGCATCATTTCTATTTTTCGGGATGGCTGTGGTTCTAGGCATGGAAATAGTATTCTGGAATCAATGCAACAAATGTTTACAGCATGTGCCTGACATTGACTTGCAAAATACAAGTTTCATGCAGATATGATATAATAAATACAGTTTGAATGTAACATTTTAACAGCCCAAAGTTGAAAACAGCCAAGCTGTACATCATACTTACTAAAACCAACAGAAAAACACCACACTACCATTGTCTTAATTGTTAATTAAGAAATGTTGGCTTACACAGTGAAATAATTTCACTCTGTCCCTTACCCCACATTGGACCAGGATCTTAGGGCTGTAATTTATCCGTGAGGATGTCAAAATTTGCCCTTACAACTACGGTTTGCTATGCATAATTTCTACGATTCTGAATAACATATTGTATTTCGAGCATGAGTAAATGAAATTGCTGGTTCATTCCCTTTTGAACCGTTGACCACCACTGGTCCATCAAGCTGCCTGGAGGAGGTAGCAGCACCTACGAGTTTTAAAACGGCTTCCTGTGACAAATCTCAATGGCACTTCAAGACAATGCTCATTATAAGAATAGAAGAAGTAGTATCCAGAGTAAAATCATTTCAAAGTGAGTTCAAAATTAAGGGGTGACATGAGGACAACACAGCATAAAAACTCAAGTATTATATGATCCTCAGTATACTGTCACATCTAAACAAAAGAGAGGCAAAGCATATGCCGGCGCTGTGGATGTTGTTTCTATTTTCCAACATCCAATAAATTTAGCAAACCACTGAATATGCTGTCAGAATAAAAACACTAGGCATGATTGAAGAACCTTGAGATTTGTTCTGTCACTCAGTGTAAAATCTTCCGTTTGAAAAAAGGTGTGCATGAAGGAGATACAACACATATTGTTTCTTCCTGAAGTGCTGTCACATTGAATTGTTTGCCAAAGTATTTGATTTGACTATTCAGTGTGGCCTGTGATGCACCCTTCTTTTCCTGGCCACAGTGAGAGAGAACGTATCAGATGAAGATACGTATGTGAATTTGTGTTTTTTAATTTGCAGTTTAGATTTGCTGTTGTAGCTCTGGTTAGGGTTAGTATGGTTCTCTATTCCATCTATAGGGAACTGTCAACTGTAACTGTCAATATACCAAGGCAGATTATAATCCTAGGTAGCTGCTGATTGCCTTACTAAACTGCTTGCTTGCTCTACAATACACAGACGTTTCAGTTTCTTTGCAAATTGGGTTTCCGCAACGATGATGTTTCTTGTTTGTTTTTGGTTGTGTAAGTTAGTGTTTGTGGTGCATTTTATTCTGTGACACATGCATCTATGGACCAAAACATAACACATCCTGCTCAAAATACTTTCTTGTCTAAATGTGTGTCATATCAAGTTATGCTAATGTCTCCACATGTTTTATGAAACAGAATGTACCCTCTCTGCCACGTTGTTGTCGTCCTTTGAGCCCAACATACTCCATAACTAGATTCCAGCTTGCGTGGATCAGTTTGGTTTTGTTTGTAGTGCACAACAGTCTCAGCGTCCGTCAGGCATGCCGAACGATGGGAACAGACTGCTAATGCCTCCCCCCGCTGACCCAAACGACACCTCCTCATCAGCCGCAAATGTTTAGAATGGTAAGCCTCATTGTTCAGCTCTAATGTTACCTCCAGGCCAGGTGATGGTGGCCTGGCACCGCCTTGGGCTGGCAGGAATAGTCCCAGTGCTGTGGATAGAGGTGCAGCGCCCTCCACCGCCTCCTAACACATGTTGTTTCCGTATAGTTGGGTAGCCCAATGGGCCGTGAAGATAAACTTGGGGGCCAGCGTTAGTGTGGGAGGAAAGATAAAACTCATGAACCAACGATGGACAGTTAAAGAGCAGCCAAGCACATGGAGGAATCTGCCACGACGGGCACAGTGGATTGTATCATCCTCTGTCAGACTCATCTGGTCATGAGTCGTCAAAGAAACCATCCTTAAAAGGGATTCCATTCTTGGTTCTGTCTCATTTATCACAACCACAGGGATGTTTCAGTAGAATTTGAAACCCGTTTGCCTACACACACTGTAAGAGATCCTCTGTGTTATGTTCTAGGCCAGTCACATCATGGAACCCACGGGGACTGGCATTCACGTCACCAGCGAAAGATGCTGTATGCATGCAAATTATTTTTACCACCATATTCAGGTGCAAGCCATTTTACTGTATATGCAAATGAAAATAAACCTGGTTGGATGTTGTGGAAAGAACATGAAAAGGTGAAGTACTGGCCATTTTGGTAAGGCAATTCAAACATTCCCTTTAAAAGAGACAGTTCCGCTTTTATGAAGCACTGCACATTGCCTTTCTGTGGTGTATGTATTCTGTTGAGGTAGGACTCAGACATACTCAGATTAAAGAAAGGGCTAGTCATCAGAGCACAGGTACATATTAAACTGGTAAATACGACCTCCAAAGAATGTCGTCTCAGTCTTGATTAAAGTGACCCGAGTAAACCTAGGCCTCAGCAAGGGCGTAGCTCATGTGATTCTTAACCTCCCTCGTTTTGCATATTGTGTACTTCATAGTCTGCTTTGCTTCTAACTTAGTTGTTGTAAGACTTAACTTTGGGTGAGTCATGTAATAATTGAAAGATCAAGGTTACTTTATCCTTGGCATACTTAAAACAGCGTATGAATCAAGCTCCAATTTGCATAATTGTCCTTCATACTTCTGAAAATTTAAAGATACACTCAGCATTAGAGATTTTACACGAAACTGCCATTATGCTGTGCATGTGCGTGTGCGTGTCTGTGTGTTTCAGTAAGTAATAAGGGGTTTAAATTTGTTTTGTGTGCATCACATCAACATGGTAAAGCAAAAATCTAACAATTTCAAGTCCCTAAATATTGCTTTATAGCCCTGACCATCCAGTGCTACCCCAATGAACACACCGTTTTTGTCAATGTGTCTGCAAGCATGTGCCTGCGTGTGCTTAGAGTAGCAGTGCCAATGAAGAACACGCAACAGAAAAAAAAAATGTGGGGCACGTTGACCCTGAAAATGATGCAAGAAGGGAGCAAGCTGAGGCGAATAAAGTGAGCTGCCAGCCAACATCACTCACCGTGGTGTTAACTGGGCCTCTTTCTTCAGCTGGGCTCCAAGGGAAGGCAGAACTGGGAGGCGCTGGTGCTGCCACCCACTCTGTGATGGCAGCCGGGGACTGGAGTCAGAAAGCTTGTCTTTCTCTCTTTGTCCCTCCGAGAGTATGTTCTGAGGTCTGCGTGTGCTTGTGTGTGTGTGCTTGTGTGAGGCTGTAGATCTACTGAGATCAACGATGGGTAATGTTAAGCCATGGATCCGGAGGGTGTACATTACAATGCTAAACACAGGACTTTATAATAAGAACCTTTTTCCTAAAGATCCCTTCTCCTTTTCTTTGATCTGGGTGGATTTCTTCCTTTGCGCTAGTGTGTGCACCTGTGTGTGTGTGTGTGGTCCAATGTCCCAAGCACAGTGAAGTACCAGCCTAAAGTCTGTGAGCTGCTGAAGGAGTTCATAGAGATCGATAGGACACATCCTCCTACAGGGGGGGGGGGGGGTTGAGCTATTGAATTCCACTGGTCAAGGGGAGCTCTTTAAGTGTCACGCTTTAGTGGCCTCAGTGAGGGAGAATTAGCTGCTTCAGGGAACTCCGTGGGTGCCTGGGTCAGTGTTTATGTATGCAGTCAGTAAGTGTGTTTTTTTGTGTGTGTTCATGTGTATGCATTTGTGGTCTTATGCGTGCGTGCGTGCGTGTGTGTGTGTGTGTGTGTGTGTGTGTGTGTGTGTGTTTATATTTATGTGCATTTGTCTTTGCCCTTGTGTGCTCACAGTTAAGCTGTAGTAGAATCACCACTCGAGCCCTCACTAATGAAGGATAATGGATTGGAAGCCGGTCGGACAGAAAGAAAAGGCATGCAGCACAGCCACAAGAGGGAAGCCATAGGCCAAATACAGGCTGGTTCAGACCGAGGAGAAGTCAACAGTCTGGGCCACATCGTCTCTGCTTTAATGACCATCGTAGGAAAAACACTAAGTGACCTTGAAGTCAACGATCAAAACAATGATGATTGTCAAAGGGCAGCTTTAATAGTGTGTTGATCACAGCAGCAGCACAAGGTGACTGACACTGTGTGTGGTAGGAACTAAAACATGGAGCAGACTCTGAAGGGAGATTGGAAATGATTAGCGCACGCCAGTGATTAGCATGAACAGATCTTTGAACTCTACAAGCTTTTTGAACAGCAGTCTTTATCAACTCAGTGTCGCAAAGATACAGCAGGGCCATGACAAATTGGAGCTCTGCCACTTTGAATGACTGATGAAGTTAAACCAGTGTGAAGTTACTCAGCTATAAGTGTGCATGGCTTATTGCATCATTTGGATGTTACATCTTTGTTTATTGATTGTAGATTACGTATACCTTACGTATTACTGTTTCAAAGAAAGAGCATGTCCTGAATATAATCAAAGTCATTGCTTGTTACCACAATACTTTTTTACAATACAATTAAATAATGAATCATGCTGCTTTACATTTACTTTGAGGATGCCTTTTGATTTCATTCTCACAATCTCTGACTGCATTGTTATTGTTTTACCATCACCTCCTTTGCCAAGTGTTCCAGTGAGCTCAGCCCTTGAGAAACATATGCCGTTTTACTGACCTAAGTTGTAATGCAGTCAGTCTGTTGCTATGGAAACAGGTTGTTCTTTTTAACTGAGGTGGGGTAACAAAAGGGAGAATCGGTTTGCACCAACGACTGATGAGCGGCTACCGAGGGTCATCATTAATTACCTCAGCCAACAAATTAATTCAGATGAATAAAACAGTAACATGTCTTTCTGTATGGTACTGTCGGACCGCCGGACAGTTTTTTTTTTGTGTGTTTGTCAAGAGACATTTTGCCCTAACATTAAGAAAGTCAATATACTGTCCCTTATAGAGTTAGTTGCATGTCAAAAAATAAAAATAACAAACACTAAATTGATGCACACATGATAATAAAAAAAAATCCTAAATAATTCTGCTCAACCTGCAGGAGAATATACCTGGTGAAGGTAGTACATACAGACAGGTGACAAAAAGGAAAAACTAACATAAAGTGGGTCAGTAAGGTGTTGGGATACCACGTGTTGCCAGAACAGCTTCAATGCGCCTTGGCATTGATTCTACAAGTCTCTGGAACTCTACTTGAGGGATGGAACACCATTCTTCCAAAAGATATTCCCTCATTTGGTGTTTTAATGATGGTGGTGGAGAGCGCTGTCTAACAAGTCGGTCCAAAATCTCCCATAAGTGTTCAATTGGGTTGAGATTTGGTGACTGCGAAGGCCATAGCATATGATTCACATCATTTTCATACTCATCAAACCATTCAGTGACCCCTCATGCCCTATGGATGGGGGCATTGTCATCCTGGAAGAGACCACTCCCATCAGGATAGAAATGTTTCACCATGGGATAAAGGTGATCACTCAGAACAACTTTGTATTGATTTGCAGTGACCCTTCCCTCTAAGGGGACAAGTGGACCCAAACCATGCCAGCAAAATGCCCCCCACAGTATAACAGAGCCACCGGATCCCCTCACTGTTGGGGTCGAGCATTCAGGCCTGTACCGTTCCCTTGGTGTACGGCACACATGCACTCGCCCTCTTGTCGAGAATATGGTGAAGGATGACTCATCTGACCATATCACTTTTTTCCACATCTCTGTAGACCAGTGCCTATGGTTTTTGCACCACTGAACTCTCAAATGTGCATTCATCTGTGTGATGAGGGGTTTATGCACTGCAACCCTACTATAATATCCCTCTTTATGTAATTGTCGACGGACTGTTCTTGCTGAAACAGTCTGATCACGTCCTGCATTGACATTCTCAGTCACCTGAGGAAGAGCTGCTCTTCTGTTTTTCCTTAATTATCGCACTAATGCCCGAGCATCACGGTAATCAAATATGCGCTGTTGACCACAATTTCCGACCCTATTTACTGATGTCTTTTCCATAGATTTAATGCAGAAGTCACTTTAGTCACTGTTCCTATTGAAACACCAGCCAGTTGAGCAGTCTTTCTGACTGAAGCTCATGCCATTCGTGTCCCAGCAATGAACCCTCTTTCAAAGTCACTTAGATCAGCTTCCAATACATAATTTACTAACGCCTAAATAACATTTATAACATAAACCATAGTAACTCATCTTTTAGACCGCCTTTATAAATCATTATCACACATCTACTAATAATGAGATAACAGTTTATTGACGGTCTCATAACTGCTTATTACTGAAAGTTATGCACGTGTTCCCTAAAAGGGAGATGACATCTCTTTACAACCCACATGTTGGATTCAAGCCCTTTTCAGCTGGGAAATTCACTAATGGCCATCACTCCAAGGCTGCTGGAAGGACGAGAGATAGATAGCCTACATAAGTTATGACAGCAAAGCTAAGGTCAGAACCAGAGGTCAGGTTGAGCGTCAGAGGTGATGCATTGGAAGCCAATGTGATGGTTGGTGTTCTGACAAGTGCAGCGTGGCTCAGAGGCTGCTCCCTGGGCTGGGTTCAGGTGCTAGCGCCTACCCAGTGACTCAGCGTGAGGAGCTGCTTCACCCACACTGGGCCCTGGGGCAGGCGACACCATTGCCACTCCAACCAGACAACCAAACACACACCACCTCTATTTTTTATCCGTGGCCGGCTAAATATAGCTCTCCTTCATTACCCTTCTCATGCTTAGTCTCTCTTTCCCTGTTTCCCTTAATCAGCGTTTTTGTGTCGCCTCCAAAATAATGACTGTGCTTCTTCAGTACTACCCACGCATATTCTCTACAACAGTTAAACAGACTCCAATTCCATACTGTGGGTCAATATCACAACATCCTCTGGCACTGGCTCATTTCCACCAAGCACTAGGCAATGGGTAAGGTCGGGTCGGAGCGGAACGGTTATTTTTCCATAGTGGCACTCCAGATTAGGTTTACTGGGCCCTGCTGACAGACCTCTCGCAGGGTTCCAATGACAACGATTAAAATAAATAAATACAGATTGTAAAAAACCATCAACCACCATTTGGGTAAGCTTATATGCAGAATCCCTCCTCACAGAGATAATTATTGAGGGAATAGAGGAGATCTGCACCGCTTTCGAAAAAGGATAAACTAGAATATACCCTAAGAAGGTGATTACATTATGATTACAACTCTACATCCCTGACAAGATAAAGAAATCCCTCCAGGAAAAATTACAGATGTTTCAATGTTGTAGATCTTGAGCTGGACCTCAAGCTCAGTGGACAACAGTTTCCTGCTTCCCTTCAGAAATCATCGAGCGTATTTAATATGCACTATGGCAGCTTTCCCTTTGCTGTTAACTTCTCACCTCTATTATACAGAGCACCAGTGATGTTGACGGTTACCATCAAATGCGGAGGAGCTCGAGGGGCTGAAGAGAAAGCAGGGGTGGCTGTCTGACAGAAGGTCACATCCCGTCATTGTTATATTCATTATGTCGCCAATGGCACTTCAGTCTTTGTGCTTAAAACTTTCAGCATGCACTTTTGTCCAACTTTCTCTTTTTTTCCGCTTTGGATAAATTATGTCCTTCCAGTGAGGATAGAGGGCTTAGTTCCTGAAAGCCCAGCTGAATAATATTGCTTAACATCCTCTGTGATTAACTGTCCCACGCGTCAGTGCCTTGTAGGCCCTGCAACCACCTTATATGTTTATTATTATGTGATTGTGTCAGTATGTACATACATGGTGAAAAGTGCTAAATCGGCATATTATTTGACCAATTTATCTGAATGTGAAAACAATTCAGCAAAATTCTGGAAAGTGATTAAGTCACTTAAAGTAGACAGGACAAATGTGTTTTCGGTAGTTTTTTTTATCAAGTGATTAAACAGTGAATGCTCCAATTTGTGTTACTTACTACACGTTTATTAATAAAAACGAATTAATACATTTTCTGTTGATCTAAAAGTGACAGTTTTAGTGTCGAAAAAAGGTTTTTAATTTTACAGAGTTGATACTTTGGTGTGGCCAAGCGGTGACTTCAAAGAGCTCTAACATCCTATGGCCAACTTTGACATTAGTTTACTTCTTTGTCTGTGAAAAATAATGTATATGTTGCTACAGGTACTTTGAAAAACTAACTGCCTTTACAGTTA
>JAVQIZ010032281.1:0-25826 GCA_036023535.2 Galaxias brevipinnis
TGCCTACCTACCTCCTGCTAACTATATAAGCTGGGCTGATAATACAAAACTAAACGGACCCATGCCTGTTTCAAAAAAATATTTGTGGACCTTCAAGATTTCTAATTGGGGACCCCTGATGTAGGGGATCACAAAATTAAAAGCAAAAATGCTGTTCAATGATTGATTTGCCTACTCGCAATGAGGCCTGTAGTTACCATTTAACATCATCAGTCCTTGTCCAAATTGAAAGGAAAAAAACATATTTTTATACACTCACAGCTGTTGAGTACAACGCTATAATGGCAGAGAAAAGCCAGTGTGTCACCCTACAGTACACCTCTAGTCATGCAAGCACTGAAGAATGCTAAGTGAGTGTTCGGACCATTATCCAAGCAATCACTTCCACCGTTCATGCAAGTTAACCTCCACAACAAAAACAGATGATGTGATCCATCTGCTCCCAGCATAACTGTAAGAGCAAATCCGAATCATTACCAGACACAGTGTCTGCTGCGCCTCTTTGCTTTTGGCTTTACTGTCTGATGAAGGGGAAAAATGTGGTTCGTGCTAGCGGTGCTTTACACTGCCATGGCTGAAAAGAGATGCTATACACCTAGGAGAAAATCAGATTACCTGCTGAATTAAGGGGCCTTGATAATAGCAAAGGATCACATCCAATAAAGGCTGAAATCCTGTCTGTTTTTTATATCATACAGGGTAGTAGATGTGTCTGTAAATCCATTCTCTTTGGTGGTACCACAATTCTATTCTGTTCGCTACAACAAACACTATAACTGTTTAAATCTGTCGCTGCATTTTAATGAAATTTCATGACTAAATTGTAAAGGGAGGGTGAGTATTTGAAGGTAACAGGTTAAAAATACAAATGACGGGAAAAACAGAGGGAGGAGGGTTTTCGTACCTGCACAGCTACTTCAAGTACTATAGAGTCATAGGTAACATTAAGGCACTAAGGGATTGCTACAATACGTGTTCACTCGCTTATAAAAGTCCTCAAGTCTCGCAATGTCATCTACCACACATCTACACAAACCTGAATCCACGTTAGTGTAATGAAAAGGTATGCCGTCTGAAAAGATGTTTGAGACAAGAGAAATTATAGAAGCACCTTTAAAAAGAACATTCCTAACTCCCAGAACATAAGTCATAAGATTTAAGAGTCAAATTTGTCAAATTAAATTCAGATAGAATGGGGTAAAGTAAACACATAAATATAATACAGATGGAGCAAATGACAGGGAGATGACAAACTTACTTGTAAAAGTATAGCCTTAGAAGTCCAATGGAACAAAACAGATGGAGAAACATGAAGGGTAAAAATCAGAAGAAACCAAAACCATGAGAAACAGAAAAACACAAAAATGATAAGGTGACTCTGTTCTGAAAACCTAAAAAAATATATTTTTATTGCCTTTATTACTGTTTTTGTTGCAGTAAACAAATATGTAAAGGTGTACTTTTTCCATAAAATATGTCGTCCTTAACTTCAACATTCCTACTTTCAATGACATACGCAGTTTAGAATGTATTTTATCAATGTAATTAAATTAAGTAGCTCTTAAAATTCTTGACTGGACAAAGTCACCCCCATTGATTTTGAAATTGAGGTACAGCAAAGATGGTGCTAATGTGCTGTTGCTACATAATTGGAAAAGGGTAGAGGGGAGCGCAATATGAAGCTGCTCTGAATCAAAGGAGGGGTTGATTCATTGCCTTGACACAAAGACAAAACAGGAACTAAGGAAAAGCCCTATTGCTTTCATACTGCACAGTCAGACTCACAAGCATGGTGAAGTAAATAAATGTCAAACAGATGGAGAATTTTGTTTATCTTTTTCATTTGGCTCCTTCGTTTAATATGGCTAGCATGCGGTGGATTGCGCAAGATAATTATCCGGTGTCCTAAAATAGCTCTAGCAAGCAAATTCAACTAAATGGAATCCATAACTTATTATAACAACCAAGGGTAGCAATTACTTGCTGTTAAGGAAGTAAATTAATATCCAAGTGATACTTGGTGCCTGTGCTGCTCAACATGTTCAACAATATTTGCTCAGCTTAGCTCTTAGATTTCAAGCGGGAAGAAACAAGCGTTTACATAATATATCATAAAACAAAAATCAATGATCATGATCAATAATCAATTCTATACCCATCCCCATAATATTATCTGCAGTATATCATCACTTAAGATTCAGATATTTTCATTGTTTTGCCCATTTCATTATAGTGTACATTCTTAGACTACCTCATGGGAAATCCTTAAGATCTAGGAAAAGATTGGGACTTTATTACAGTGTGTAAGAACCAGTTGCACATCTAGTTGGCTTGATGTTCTTACTTTCTAGCTCTCCTGGGTCCATGGGTATCATATAAGAGGTATATTAAAATATATTTAATGCAAATAGCTGAAAAGTCAGCAAAATTACATTTTCTCATACAATAACATTAAGTGAATGCAGAATATGAAATCCTACGCCCCTACAACTCAACAAAGTTGTGATGCCTGAGGAGGTCCACCGCCATAAAAACTGCACCACAGGAGAAGACATTTATACGAAGTAGCAAACAAGAGCCCCTGTAGGCCCGGGGGGCTAGGGTAAGAGGGAGTTTCAGGGTAAGAGAAGATACATGGGGAAGTACTTGGCAAGCGATGCCGGCATCCATGGCGAGAGATGCACATAGTACTGCACACTAAAGCAGGTTGAAACACAGTTTGAAAGTACACACAGAATGCATATGAGGCAAGAGAGGGAATGGGTTCCAAAGCCCTGGCACGACACGTTCTAAGCACATAAGCGGAAAGCATGTGCGCCCCCCTCCGCCTGCCCTCTCTTTGCTCAAAAGACACACCCTAAGTGGTTTTTGTGGACTGACAATGCATCCTGTGAATTGCCGTCACTTCGGACCAGGCTGGAGGAGAAGATGCATTAGGACTTGGCACAGAGGGTGAGGATCACTGCTGGGATGATGGCTACACTGCACGAGGTGGAGTGAGGAGAAGCGTTAGGGTCAGTGGAGCTGTCTATCTACAGCCGTGGGAGCCGGGGGTGGGGTACTTACGGACTGGCTCCGTCTTGAAGGTAGAGGTCTGGCTGCTCTCGCCCTCGCCCTTGCCGTTGATGGCGGACATCCTCAACTCATAGGTAGTCTCGGGCTTTAGGCCCACGATGGTGATCATGCTTAAGCCTGAAGGGGAAAGAGGGATGACCCATTAACAAAGCCACTTGACACAAGTGCAGCCAATGAGTAGATGCTATTTGAACGCTCTGTCTGGATTAAGCAGGTGAAAGGCATGGGAGATATGAGGGCTGTGGGAAGAATGGTGACTTAACCTACAAAACATTACAGAAGTGTGCCGGTTAAATAATTCAAAATAGATAAATCTTCCACTTATTCCAAATGTTTCTTTCTTTTCTCTGTATGTGCGTGTGTGTGTGTGTGTGTGTGTGTGTGTGTGTGTGTGTGTGGAGTTGGGGGGGAATCTGTGTGTGTGTGTGTGTGTGTGTGTGTGTGTGTGTATGCATATATCAGCTTGGCTGTGACTAGGCGCTCCTGACAGAATGGCCTGTCAACAACACGCTGACATTTCCCATGATACACAAACAGACGCACATATGCAGAGTGACAGACAGAATCCACTAAGACTCAAGAATAGGGAGATATATCAGGGCCTTGCCACTCTGTCAGGGTTGTCATTTACAGAATACGCCACCTATTCGTTTACAAATGTGCTTTACACTTTGACCAATTATTTTTAAGCGGTAGTTCACTCCAACAAAACATTTTTTAGCTGTCAAATTAAAATGTATGGCGGTGTCAAACAAGGGCAATGTAAAGGTACGCATTCACATTTCCCCAATATTCATTCAAAAGTTAAGATTAGAGTAATCATGTTTGAAGTGCTACACTGCAGATTAAACCTTTGTGTGACCATTTTGTAAAAACCGTGTACGACACACAAAGCAGGATTGTAGGATTATAATGAGCGTTATTGGCTCTGTGGTCCTCGTGTGGAAGGGCGTGTGACTCACCGTCCTCGGAATCGTACTCCCTGACGGTCCAGTCGCGGCCGGGCAGACGCCACTCTGCCTTGTATTTGAGGATGGCCACGCCGCCGTTAGAGTCTGGCTCCTCAAACTCCACCACCGCTGTGCTCGAGAACGGCTCCACGCGCTCAATGGCAGGCGACGAAGGCACTTCTGCTCAACAACACAACACAAAGGCGGAAACGTGAAAAGCAGAATATGGAACTGGTGCGATAATAAATGAGGGATCACATTTGGCATGCGGCCGATAACAAGGTTCAAATAGGAGGCCTGGACAAATGGCGTCGCCTCGTGCGCCGCGGCTAGCAGTGGAAAAGGATTAGACAATCCAATCACCAAAGCCACACAAGGGTTTTTGGCTGAGGCCATCAGGGAACGGGAGTTGAATGAGTTATGCTACCCTACTGCAGAGGACTCATCTAGCTAATACATTCAAATCACATTGGCGCGCTGCAGATGTGTGTGAGCCCGGAACGTGTCAGGTAATATAGCGTGACTACTTGATATATTTGACGTGGTCTACTCACACTGGGAATAAGGCCTGAGATTTAGCACCATGCTTATCGACTTTGTGATAAAAAAACTTTGGACAATTCTAACCAAGGCTCGAAGAAAATAAGGGTGTTTAGCCCCCAGGCATCAATCCATCAGAGGTTAGAACCAAAAAACATTGTTTGGCCAACTATCCTGATCTTCCGTCTGGCCAGTTTTATAGGCTCCCCAAAAATAGGAGTTCTAAATTGGCACTTAACGCTACGGTTGTGTTAATGCCCTTGAAATAGCGCCTATTATGTTTGATCAAAATCTTACTTTGCCCTGACAAATCCAAAGTAGGCCTTATCTTCCACTGGCTCACACTTCAGGTGTGGTTCAAATAACTTTCAGGTTCGTGATTAAGCACAGTGGTTTCTGCCTTCGCCCTTCATTGAAAGGCATTATATAAGGAGCATCTAAACAAAGGATCAACACAGTGGCAGACTTAGCATTGGAAAACACTGAGGTGCATGCAACACAGCTGAAATATTAAGGCTACTGCACGCACGCTCTTGTTAGTATACCCACCACGTCATAACAAATTTAAAGTGTTGTAAAATATGCTACTGCGACCAACCTGCTTGTATAAGAAGGAACTCCTTTGACTCTGTGCCTATTACATTGCCGGCTGTGCAATTGTAGCTTCCAAAGTCGTTCTGAGAATCTGGGGCGACCTGGAAGACAAATGACACCCAGGCTCTGCATGAATTTCACAGTCTGTTACATAATACTTATTTACTTTCTATCAACGATAAACCTTAGACACACTCCAGGGAAGGCCTGTCTCATTGCCATGGTGATATCAGTAGCCTTTTCCCTGACCACTGGTACTTGTGTTATCACAAAACTGAGATTTTACATGAAGGTTACAGTGATTCAAATATCATCAGTAATCAAAAGCAAGTGCTCTTCCCATTTTGGTTACAATAAGACAACCTGGTTCCTACACCCGTAATTAACAAAGGAGCCATCGTGCGTGGTGAAGCCTACCTCCAGGTAGCTAACAGCGGGGGTGTTGTAGATCTTGACGTTGGTGGTGTTGGCACTGGGGAGTTGCAGGCCATCTCTGAACCATGTCACCTGGGCGCCGGGATGGGCCAGCACCTCACAGCTGATGTTGGCCGGGTTCCCTTCCCACGTGTAGACAGTCACAGAGCCCTGGATCTTAGGAGCATCTGAACACGGGATCAACACACTGTCAAGACTCAGCCACCCCCAGCATTGGGAAACACACTGTGGTACATGCAATGTATGCCTGCATGCAATGTAGTGATGTTTGCGGTGCTAATTGACTGTGAGTGTATGTGTTTATCCTCTTTAAATCGGTCGAGATGTCATCTGTTAAATTGGTGTGTGGTTTACACTCGCCCGTGCTGACAAATCCCAAAATGCTTTCGTATCACAGGCATGTGTTGTGGTGGCCTTTTATGTAATAAGATGAGAATTTGTAATTTAAATAGCGTGTGCAATCACTGCACATGAATCATTTAATCATCTGGTATCAATCGCATTAATCTTTCATTTGTCCGGTGGCAATCATGAAGCCTAAAGGGATCTGTCCCTAAAAACGATTCTTATGCAGCACTGTATACCTGCTAAGTAGCACAGTGGGAGGACATGCTAAAAGGGCTGTGTCAACAGCTATAACACACAGAGTTACAGATCTGCACTTTAATCACCTCTAAATTGTGTCATTTGTTTAATGGGACTAGCAATAAGTCATTTCTAAGCTTTCCTCTCATCGCTATGTGCCGTTTTTCCTTGTTAAACACTGAGGAGGATTAAAATGCAGCGTTGTAATGATTTACAACGCCATCTAAATAGTAGTGCCTTTGAAGCGGCAATAGATTATTTTTACATTTTGGAGCCTTCACTATAATCATTTTTTTTTTTAATCAATTTAATTGGCAACAGCTGTAAAGAACGAAAGGCAACTTCTGCTCCCTCTGATTTACACCTCCATTGTTTCAGCAAATGGAATTTCAGACAGTGGTCTCGAGGACTGGGGAGTGCTATGCTGTGACTCGGCCCTGAGCCCCCGGTGGGAGCCAGCCCTTGGTGCTGACACTCTCTCCCCCTATTCCCTGACCGCTTGAGTTGATGGACATGGCTGAGTCGACAGATCCTTCATCTTGTTTTACTGATAAGAGTCTCTCCTTGTCCAAGCTCTCATCCCACTCACCGACTCCCCGAGGAAACGGGCCTACAACCCTGCTGTTCAATTACCGTAGCCTGCCCAGGCTAAATGTTTCTCAAAATAAACCCGCTGCTTATCAAAAGCAGGGATAAAACAATCACTGTTTTCATTAGATATTCATGCCAAACAGACTGACGCACACTGAGAGAGTCAGGGCCAGACAGGGCATTAACACTTTCCTATCAGCACATGATGCCCACACAACAGGGCCAATGGGATGGTCTGTGTTCTGTCTCGCCCTGTGTAGAACACAGCGACCTGCTAGCCTGAGATCCCATCTTAATTCCGTAAACGGGAGAGATCTGCTGGGGTTCGATCTAAGATGGGAGCGGAAGAACACTCCGCAAGAGACAAAGCACCTATTCTTATCGCTAATTACTCTACAACACTGAATCAACAACCTGATTACACAATAGCCAAACTCCAGCTAACCGCAACTCCAGACAATTCTATCAATTGTGCATTGTGATGCTATCTGGTTTTGGAGAAGATTGTCTCTGTTTCGGGGGGGCAAGGGAAATTAATCCGATTATGCATTAATTATTCTGTAAGCCCCCCCTCCCCCCTCCCTTTTTCATATTCAGTGAACATTTGAAAGTGTGAAATTAGATTAAGCTTGATTTGGCTCTCACTTCTCTGATGGTAACGATGCAAGGCTCTTCTATACTAATTTGAATACTGAAGCTACTGTGATCTGGTAAATCAAAACAACCCCAGCCGTGCATCTGGAAGTTGTTAGGAAGGAAAGTTACTGGTTCCTAATCCATTAGTTAGGCAGAGAATGTGTTTGTAGTTTTGGTTTTGATATGGCCACAACGTAGTCCTACGCTATTTTCAAGCACTGGGACCAAACATGGCAACTTCCTGACACAGCATGAAGGGGATATCAACAATTTACATCTTCAGAGTTTACACCCAGCACTGCGAGGATGTCAACATTTGCCATGCTCAATTTGATATGCAATTTCTCATGCCTCGTGCTTTGCTTTTGTGGAAAATGCTGATTAAGTTAGATATAGTAACTGCTTTCCTGTCAATCTCGACGATACTATATTGTGACAGAGCTCATAAAAAAGGACACGTGCAGAAAAACATACCCAATAGGAGACACAACAATGAAACAACCTAAACGTGCAGTGAAAGCAGAGCGGGGCGACTTACAGCGGACCTCCAGGTACATGTTTTGGCTGTCCTGACCGATGGAATTGCTGGCTGTGCAGAGGTACTGGCCTGCATCGGTGAACTGGACGTACTTCAGGGTGAGGGAAGAAACGCGGGCGTGGCTGCGCACCACAACATTCCCATCCAGACTCTACGAAACACAAAAGAATGAGTCATTTAACATATACTTCTTGTTTTACCCAAGGACCAAGCAACTCTTGTTTGTTTCAGAAACTGGCTTCTTGCTTTTGGGCAGCAGTACTTTTTGCTTAGAATATTTCAACAATTTTCTTTTCGCTGCCGAAAGAACTGGAAAGATTCCACTCCACCGACACAGAGATGTTGTATACTTTTCTTCAGCCATTGTGCAGGCGTGGAGGAAGAACCAAAGACATCAGTATCGGAGCACATCAATGCAGCAGTTTCTAAAAACATCGGTCCAACAGAAAACATTAACAGCTTTTATGTTAGCTTCCTCTGGGCAACACAAAGACTTACACAAGTAAAAACACATTTGCTTTCACACCTAGGCTGTTCCCACTTTTTCTGTACGGAGTTAGAAACATCCCAGTGCTTCATCATGTTTTGGGGGGGATATGGAATGTAAGCTTTATTCACATTCTTTTATCTGGCAAACAATTCTGAGTGCTGGTAATGCTGATACATCAAAAAACATTTGCACAGAGAAAGGTTTGGAACAGTGCCCAATTGCTTAAAAGGGCAGTGTCAATCTGTATTGACCAAAACACTAATAAGACAGAAATGAAAGCCCTAATAAGATTTTCATGTAAAGACAAATTGTTACATCGTATAATATTTAATGCGATAATGAATTCGTTGTGTTATTAGCGATGATTAAATGCAATCATGACATTTTATGGTTGGAATCAATACTACCAGTATCACTGTAAAGAAAGGCACTTGATTGCAACCTACCCGATGTCAAAAAGTCACCCATTCTAATTATCAAGCCTCTCCTCCAAACACACTTGATAGACTTTATAGATGTATTAGTCATACCAGCTGGCATCCTGTTACATAAAGTGTTGATAGGCATGGATTGCTCACTATATATTTTATGTGTACATGAGTGCTTTAATCAAAAGGGAACAATGGTCAGTTATACCCATAAACATCATGTTCATATCAAACGAAGAATGAACAGTACCACCAGTCTAAAGATTTTGTGAATCCCAAAGGTTGTGTGTGAGGAGATGTACACAGAACTATACATATCATACTTTCCCAGAGCACATTTTTACTATTACATTTTGAGGAACTCTAACCAGTTTAAATGGCAAAGCACTGCTTTTAATACACATGTCCAGGTAATAAAAAGCTGTAAATGGAGTCCTTATTTCCCCAGACAATGGCAGGGAGCTTGCAAAACTGGTGAGTAATACAGTACTTCAGAGTTTTGATATTATAAGTAAAACATGTAGTGTCTCATACAGTGCACAACAGGGAAACTATTAGTTTTACATGCACAGTATAATCGTGGGACTTTTCAAAGTACTGTACAGTTCAATACATTATTAAACGAAATGCCTAATTAAGTTTAGAATCTATATTACAAAGTACACGCACATTAGGTTAGGTAACACTTTCACCATTGCAGTAGCAGAATCGAAATACTGTGCAGAGAATTGGATTTTCTCTATGACAACATGTGAGAACTGTGACAGGATTTAACCTAAATCCTTGGTCACATGGTCACTGGGGATTTTTTTATTTCGCTGCACTGCATGTTTGGGAGCTTTGAAATCCAATCTATTCTGGTACTCAGTTTAAGGTGCCATGGCTTAGAACCGACTCAAAGGCGCTAAGTGCTTTAAATTACAGGTATGTAACCCATCGGGCTTCCGTCTCACACTTGGTAACCTGTTAGTATGCAACGTTGTTGCCTCACCGGCCCTGCTTGTCAAGTAATTGCAAGAAAGCCTCATATGCAGGGCCTATCTCCTTCCAAGTGTTGCAAAAAAAAAAAGAAAAGAAGATGAGAAATGACATATGTATGGATACGCATGCTTTATGCTCATGCTGTATGATAAAGAGCTGCTGGAGCGACTGAAGAGTGATGCAAGTGCCACATTAACTGCATTGCCTTGTTACATATTGGGAAAATAAAATCAGAAGAGGTTTTTGCAGGGAGGCTTCCTGATGCACTTCTGGGTAGGCGTGTCTACCCACCTGTTACCCCCTTCAATAAAAAGGCACAGCAGTCTCCTCCTGTCACCTATTCTCATTCTAACTCCCTTCCAGTGTGGCTTCCTGGAGTGATAGGCACACAGTGAACCCACGTCCCGGGGTCTCCCTTTCAAATCTCTTTCCAAGTCGTCGTTCCTACAGTAGAGAAATCCCGACTGGTGTATTGTCTGCTCCGAGTGTTAAAGTCTCCCTGAGGGTTTACTGGAGTCAGCGAATAGACCTGCCAAATGCATCCTAAATGTAACAAAACACGGCCTAATGGTCCACCCACTGCTTACAGGACTTATAGACACTCCAAACCTACACAATGCAAGTGGGCATGACATTACATGAGATCGTTGCCAAAATGGACGCTTAGGCATACCGCAAGTACACCGACACCCACATCGCCTCCCACACACATGGTATTAGAGCTTTGCATCAGATCAGACGGAACACTCCAAAGATCAAAGCAGCTTGTTTCAATGATCAAAAGCAAAAAAACACAGCACTACACCGGAATACAAATCGATGTTGCAACTAATGTGAAACAAGAGGACTACAACTATAAGCAACCTACACCTCTAATATAATGACGTCTCTAACTTCAGGTCTAACAGGTCTACTGAGGCTACATCTCTACTGAGGGCCGGAGAAGACACGCTACAGGGATTAAAGTAAAATATCCATCATGTATATGTCGTTTGGCTAATGGATCGTCGGACGGTCTGCGCACGGCTGAAACTTGTGCAGGGAGTGCGTGTTAACTTTCTTTAAAAGAAACTATGTTCCGTTTGCTTTATTCCCAGTGGGAGCTTCACTGTGTGAAGCTTGAGTAGTTAGTGCTTTAGTGTGAGGCACAGCTAGATGGGCTTTGCTCTGCACACGACATAGCAGACAGTGTTGGCTAATTGCAGTTCCAGTGGGGCCTCTCGTCCCTGGGTGGCCTGTTCCCGTTACCTTTTAAAACAGGGGCTTTGAGGCAGGTGGAAAAGTATGCATGGAGAGTAAAGTTGTAACACTACAGTTGGATAAATGAAATGAATTTCAAGTTGAAGTAGGTTGATTTTGAGTGTGTATCACTCAGATAAAAAACGTGGAATAGGGGTAAATTTGAATCTAACTCTGACTCAGCAATCAAAATGAATAGACAAGAGTCATAAGAACGCCTCCGTTTCCAAAAGATTGCTTGAAATAAAAATGCCACCATATCATTCTATAGAATATTGCGCTCATGTTTTAGACCGAAAAGCCAACACTTCTGCTTTGCCGTAAACAGGGGTTCTCTGTTGTGTAACTGGGCTACGTGTTATAAGCACTGCAACTACATTTTGGCTACGTTGTTTAGTAGCCATACCTCGTATGCCTCTGGCCGAGTCCAAGAAGCCTGCAGAGGATAAACACAGAAGCAAACAACCCAATATGGAGCAAAATAAGCTTTTGAAAATGAATAACAAACATAAAGATCCAAACATGCCCTGGATTAGAGTGAAAATGCATTCAAGCCAGTTGCCACCAATGTAGCCTGTGCTTTACCAGCAGCAGTCTAGAATAATGAGCTCATGCTCAGAATAATTGTACATTTCTTGCCTAAGCTTTTTTTAATGGTAGAGAACCTAATTGTGATTAAATCTTTCTTACTATACACCTTTCAAATGTCATAAAATACACATGCATTATTAAGAAAATTAACGAATAAACAGCACCAAGCACAATAACAGTTAGACAGGCATCGTTGACAGAATACATAGTCAGTAGCCAAAATACCCTTTTTGCGGCTTCCATTAATTTGAATGTTTGGAATGCATTTATGGGAACAATGAACATATTAAGGAAATTAAGTTACTATTTACGCTTAATACTTTACCTTTAAACATACGGCTATGTTAAGTGAATACATTTAACAGGGGGATTTCTAAATAACTTAACAGGAATTAGTTTGAACGGAATATCAGCATATTATAATTTTTATACACACCATTTTTATCGGTTATGGTTAGGGTTCTGCATGACAAGTGGACAAATTAATAAAAGAATGCGGGTACGAACAGCATTTAAGGTGTAATTCATTGTGCTCTGGCTTTAGGAAGGATTAGCTCACTTTCACCACAGGGCATGCATGCTGAGAGGTGATCAACATGCCAAACCATAGATTCCTTTCCCAGTTCATGAAGTGAAGCTCTATAACCACTAATTAATCAAACCAGGAAAGGGAAGAGAAGACCCTCCATGCAATTGCAGTTAGGGCAAATGCAAATAAATGTGAATACAAGCAAATCCTTATGGCTATTGATGGACTTAATCAGTGACTCTCACACTGAGTCTTGATAAATGCGTGTTTGTAGTGTGTAGTGTGTTTGTAGTGTGTTTCTTCCAATGATCTATAGTTAATGACATACCCATTTAAATTACTCTGTTATGATGCGATTTTACGTTTTTACAAACCACTAAAGAGAGCCAGGAGAGTTTTCTAAAATAATAAAATTGATCGACTTTGAAAAGGACAGCGAGACTCCAGCAGCAGACAAGTTTTGTTTTAGACAAAAAAAAATGGGAATCAATTGATTAATTTCTTGGTTGGAAATGACTTTCCTGTCACTGCGTACCATGATGAATATGCATGCAAGTGCATGTGGTCCACTAGATGTGATCCACAGCTCTGATGAACCAAGGGGACATGAATGGAAGATGGAGCGAGGCGGAGGAACTGGACCACTGACAAATGATAGGAGTGACAAAGAGCCAATGGAATCTGTGACAGCTTTTATCACATGAACAGCAGGATTTTCCCATTAGAGTGGGCATTAAATCAAATCCGCTGTGACAGGGGAAGAGAAGAAAAAGAAAAGGCAGTAAGAGAGAAAGGGACCATGGGAGAGACGCCGTGACGTTGGTGAGTGGTGATGACAAAGTCTTTTTTTTTTTTTTGCAGGTGGAATATTCTTGCTAGTGGAAGGAAAAGATTTCATAGATTTATAACTTTTAGACAAGGCTGTCATCTATGCACTGTCCTGTGTGACTGCCTCCACCGATTATCCATGATGCACGGCTGAGTTGATTAGAAAAGACTTGGGGGCACTTGATCAGAGATGCTTGAAGATGACTAAGGCTTTAGAGCGAGGATGGTTGATTGTGAAACTCCTACTTTTTCTTGCCTAAAAGGCAATGCTTCTTGGTCAACTGAGGGTAAACACTGTGCCTGGAATACTAGCCTTTCATTCCATTGTTATTCACTATGACTGAACCAAGTGGGCAGAATTGCGGCTTTCAGGGCCGTGCACAGACATTTTGAAGGCAGGCTCAAAAAAGAAAAAGGGCACAATCACCTTGCCTTTTAGATGCTGGGACAGTGCAATGCCATTGACCCCAGGCTGATCAAACATTTGGATGATTTAAGACTGATATAATGTTGATATAATGCCTTTTAATAAGTATACACTTATGTATAATTTCTTAACAAAAATACTTCATTTGGTTCAATACTATCGCAATCTGCGTTTAGTTTAACAGACCAATCTAGTCACATTGGGTCAGCGCTTCAAGAAACACGGGTAAAGAGTCCCATATCCAAACAGAACAGGCACAACACACTTTCACTATTAAGTAACTTCTCTGTCCATATTAATTATTTTCTAGGCATTGCACTGCAACTACATTGGACGCCAAAATAATAATTAGCATGTTTATAATCTAGCGGGAGAAATAAAGCACAGCTGAGAAAGACACCAAATAATACCTGATTATTTGAAGTAACACTGATTACGTGCGTTTTACTACTCCTTCTCTCAAGAAAACACTTTAATTTTTAAATGGCAACGAACGCTTAAGGATATGGTTAAGAACATGAAAATAACCATTACAAATGCCAGTTTGAGCTTTTAGGAAACTAGCCCCCTCTCTCTCTCTCTCTCTCTCTCTCTCTCTCTCATTTAAATAGGATGAATTATCAGAGGATTTCTTTTTTATTTGTGCTATGCTTAAGAACAACCTATTTTAACTGAAGACTCTCAAGTGATTGTCTCTCCCAGCTCAATTCACAAGTGGACGCAACCAAATGAACAGGAGACGGGCTGTATTTGTGTGAGCAGAGGGATCTATTTCTACAACGAGTTACCGTCTTCGATCTTTTGCTAATGGGGAAGGATGAAAATGAGACAATAACAATCACAAGAACTTTTCTTTTTTTTTTTAAGCGAAAAAGAGGGATCTCATTTGTGACTGGCAGGGCACACGGGTGGGGGCTCTAGCCCCACCTGAACCCCCCTCCGCTCATCCTTGGCAGCTTTTACAGTACATAGTGAACAATGTAAAACCACCAGCCACAGTATATTGCATATAGAAGATTAGCCACATGCGGTCTGGCTGCTGTATCATTAGTGACTAAAAGCAGTGGTTGCCAATCAGAGTGACAGATATTATAGGCAGCTCTCTCAGCCCACCTATAACACATGCTCATTACTTTAGACACATTATTCACAACCCTGCAATGTATGTCTGTCAACAGAACACAACGCAGGCATGACAACAATGCAAACCTGTCAGCAAATGTGAACAGCTACATAAGATGATGGCCAAGCTCATGCCAACGTGCAGAATGTCTAGGCACGACCAGAAATCTGTACTTACAAAACCACAAGGGTCTCTAAAATAGCAAGTTCAGCCCCTTTTAGATCCACTTTCATTTTTACTACTCCTGTTACCCCGAAAAAAAGCCATTTTGTTCAACAACTGGCCCATTTTGCGCCCTCCTGATCCAGTGGTCACCTATTGTACTGGTCTGCAGTACTTTTATGACCTGCTCTCTCCCTCTCTCACTCGTCACTACCTGAATAGCGCTGGATTGTCCATTTCAAGTCAAGGAGAGCAGCATGACCTAAATGTAAAGCGCTGTGCTCGCTTTGCTTCCCAGGCTACTCTCACAGGAGAGGTGACTCAGTTTGCATTAGCCAACGCTCATGAAAAATGCTGGCTTGTCTTTGTGTTAAAAGGTATAAATAAAAAATTCCCTTCATACTTTACTAAAGTTTTGATGCACAGGAAAACATATCACTTTGTTGTAAGTCAACGAATATAAAGCACTTTATCTTTCCATCAATTATTCACATTGTACAAACATAGGGAGTTGTTTAGTGTCACCTTGGAACAACAAGCAAGGCAGTCTTCATTGTCAAGATTTGGAACTATATTGGAAGCGAGGTAAGTATAAAGTGTTTAATACTGTTTACCACACTTGAACTAAAGAGGAACTGTTTTTTTATTTATTTTTTGCTTTGAAATGAATAATCCAGGCGGCATTTCTGGGGTGATACATCTCATCAGAATGGATCTTTGAGATGGGCTATGGAAATGATTCTGTCTGAATGGGAAGTTAAGAGCACAACAATATGGTTGGAAATGAGGTTCTTAAAATGGAAGCTGATTAGTAATAACATATTGTAACATAGCGGAAAAAGGCACATGCATTGTATACATTATGCCCACGTGTTCGGAGGGAAAAACACACTTCAGTTTAATCGACTGCTTTCTTCCAAGGTTTTGAAGGACACAAGAAAGAAACACTATGGAACAGAGCGTGACAATGATGCATAATCCTTCTATGAATACATATGCAGAATCAGTGATATGATCTACCCTTACAAATACATGTAAATTCTGAGGTGCCCTTAAAAAAGAAGCACTGTTCTTTGTTGATATCATGGCAGGTGCACAGGGTGATCTCACAGTGAGATAAACAAAGAGGTCCTCCAGAAACAGAGGACACGTGTGTTGAGAAATCACCCTTTGGTTGTTGACTTATAAGTAACACCGATTCTCACTTACTTTGAGAAAAAAAAAAAAATCTCCATCAACAACTTCCCAAGGCCGCAAACACACAAATAATCATGATTAGCGAAACAGCTGCTTTCCGCCAGCAAAGTGCTAAGAGGTAGGAATAACTGCAATGGGGGGTAAACAACTATTTTTGTCTGATAGAGAGAAAGAAAGCAAGGAGAGGAGAAAGAAACACTGCGAAAGTGAGAGAGTGCAGAGGAGAGTTAGTGAATGTGTTCCTGTAGCTGAATATCAATACTGGCTGTTAGCAGTAGTCAAAGCACATTGTCACAAAAAGCCATAAATGATGGAGCGCCACTGTAGCAAAATGGAAAATTTGGTTTGTCTGAAAAGGAAAACGTGCTTAATAATATGGAGGCCCCAAAATTTCCCAAAGCCGTTATATTTTGTGGCAGGTCAAAAGCGAGGAGCAAGCCACAGGATGAATGAATGATGACGGTGCTATGATGATGACGATGCTAGATGCTATCGGGCAGTTCGACAGTGATGGTGGTCTTTGAAAATCTTCTTTCCATATGCTCAATATTATGCTTATCAAGGTGAGGGAAAGACAGTGAGCCCGCACACATCATAATCCTGCTGCTGAACTCTGATAAGATCCGTGGGGTAGAAAGGTTAGGCCGGCATGAACTCAGTCCTCCCCTCTGATTCCATCACGGATACTTTTGATGGACCAGGAATTCAAAGCGCTACACAAGCAGCATACGAAAACACTGCATGTCTGGGTTTCATTACCTAGTCGACATAAACCACTATGATGAGCTACAGAGTCCTATGCTGGACTAGTTCAGCAAACCTTTCTGTTTAACAGAGATCTAAAGGCAATCAACGTTAATATGCAGAAGAAGGGAATTATATGCATGAACAATACAATGACTGTTCTCTAGGCTCTCCACTCTCCTCTGTAACTGCCTTCTCTGCTTCCCAAGTCCTCTCCCGGGCTTACCTGCTCTCCCTCAGTGAAGACTCTTTTCCCGGAGCTCCAGGTGATGGCAGGCGTGGGGTCTCCAGAGGCCTCGCAGGTCAGGGTGATCTGCTCCTCCAGCTCCGACGCTGTCTGGTTGTTCAAGAAGGTGATCTTGGGTGGAACTGGAAGTAAAAGAAATCACAGAAAAAATAACAATTTACAATATTATATGTTATATTACACTATTCAACCAACGATTAGCAAATAAAAGCATAAATATAAATGTAATAACCACCAGCACCAACAGGACAGAAAGGGGGCAATGGAGGAGAAAAACATGCCTTCCTTTAACTACTTTGAATAATAAATAGGAGTTCCTCTCTCTTACGGAACACTTTGAGGCTGACTTCCGCCGTCTTCTCCCCAGCCTTGTTCTTGGCGATGCACGTGTAATCTCCTTCATCGACTTTCAAGACAGATTTGATAGTCAGCTCCGAGCCATCCTCGTTCAGGTTGTACTTATCGTTCGTTTCAAGGACAACGTTGTTGCTGCGGGTGGGAGAGACAGAAAGGCTTCAGCATTGATGTCTGTAAACACAAGTTGAGCTTAGAGAAAAAATATACGAAATTCCAATTTTGCTGAGCGTTAGAATATATTCCGGTGACAAGCATCGCCTCAATGCGTCATTATTGCCCCTGTATCTATCTTTCACTGAGAAGCACACAGCCATTGGCAGGAGGAGAGGATGTCAAGTAATAGGGTTGTTTCTCCCCGTCGGCGAGCGCCCTGTTTGAACCGCGACACGCCTCAGGTTCCCCTTGTAGTCAGGCATCAGAATCAGATGCGGCGGCTGGCACCGTCGGCTCAGCCCCGCTCGCTCATCTGCACGCTTGTAGTAGCAGCCATCCAGGCAGTCGCCGAGGGACAGCAAATGACAGGACCTGTCAGCGGCGAGCGGAGATACATAACAAATGGTGGAGGCCCGCCCACCGGCCCCCCTCTCACCCCGGCTGTCTCCGCCGCGAGGCCCTGGTCTAATCCGACGCGTCTTCCATTTCAGTCGCGCTCGGGGAGCCCCGCGCGGTGTTCACTGTGGCGTTACCGAGAGCCCATCAAACATGGCTGGAGCCGGGGTCTTTAATTAGAGGGAAGGTAAGACCACTAAACTCACTCCCCCCCCCTATTCCTGACTCGTGTCTCACAGCGTGAACTCAGTCTACTCCGTGCCTGTATGTTTTCTGAAGGGTTCATTACGGTTGAACTGGAGTGAGGGGACGTACCGCGCCCAGGTGACAGTGGGCTCAGGGAAGCCATCCGCATCGCAGGCCAGGATGGCAGAGTTTCCGATGTCGGCTGTGGCGTTGACTTCCGACTGCCGGGTGCGGATGCTAGGAAGCACTGGAAATTAGACACGAATAATATTAGACACATAGCAAACATTACATGAGAACCCTTGAGAGCTAGAAGGTGTGGTGATTTTTTTGGGGTTTTGAGTAGTCAAAATACCTCGGAAGATGCTATCGGGTACAAACTGTCTCAATGTGTGTGAGAACGTATTTAAGTGATGTGCTGGAACTTCATGTGCTGCAACTCACACACAGTGTACACGATGTACCACAACTTCCAAACTCTAACCCATTAGGGTTCAATGTGTGCAGGCTCAGTCCATTAACACACCGACCTGCACTACATACTCATATAGATTTTATCGGGCAATTGTGCCTTCTTCCTCAACACTATTATATTCATGCATGTGAAGAAACAGCCAAATCAATTGTTCTGAAGAGAGAGAATGAAAGAGAAAGAAAAAGAGCATTGACAGTGAGCGAGTAGGTGGAACGCATGTGTGAGAGGAGAAAAAAAAACGAAGGAAGGAGGGTGTAGCGTTTACCGTTGACGATGACCCTGATGGCCTTGAAGTCAATCTCTCCCCGGGTCATGATACGGGCCTCGCAGGTGTACATTCCCTCGTCTATTTTCTTGATGCCTCGGATCTGAAGGTGGTTGTTGGGCTGGATCTTATAGCGAACTTAAAATGGAAAACAGAATAGTCATGCCATTATTTGCCTGGTAGAAAACAGTATCCCTTGAGGGAACCACACTGTGTGGTAAAATTAGCCGTGAGCTGATTCTGGTTAGTGGGACAAGGAAAATGCACCTGAGAGACGAGATCTATGAGATCTATGGGACTTGAATGGGATTTGACTTCTCTAGAATTCCAGACTAATAATAAACTCTGGGGTCTGTAGTCAACTAATATATTGCATTGTAAATGGTAAATAAAGCTACTTTCACAATTAAATATGCATTAAATATGCATTACATGTTAAGGAGATGCTTGTCAGAAAAACTTGACGTACACTTTCTTTACTGTCGGCAAAAAACACAAACCTTGTAAACATCGTCTGTTCTCTCTCAGACTACGGTCTTGTAGCATGCCATATCTTGTGTAAATATTCTGTGAGCCCCATTAAGTTCAAACATCTGGCAGTCAGTGTAAAAATATTGTATGGCAAGTCCACCCCTTTTTTGAAGCAATGCCAGATGGAGACGTGGTTAAGTGAAAATGTGTTATAAACGGGGAGAAAAAATCATTTGAATTGATTCAGTGAGTTTTTTAATAGCTCACTCCAATCTCCCAAACAAGGATTGCATAAAAGAAATGTGTAAGATGTGTTAATTTCAGATACACCCAAAGTGCAGCTTTGATATGAAAAGGTTAACAGGAGAAATGTGAAAAACTGTGTTTACACAAGCAGTTTGGGCTTTCCACCTTCGCTACAATTTGTGGTTTTCTAGTGAAAATCATCCCCCCACCCAGAGCCTAAGGAAACGCTACAAGCCACAACACTGTGGTCAGTCCAGCCTTCGAGTGGTCACAGAGGGAGTGGTACTTTAAAGTTGAAATAGTCCAGTTCCAAAAAAAAACCATGATCCTTATTTTTTGAGTCTGTAGACAGCACCCCCTCAGAGGGGCATGTCACATCCCCTCGTCACAGACAGCTCCTGCTTTTGATCAGCGGAACCCTCACTGCTTGCCGTTCAGGCTCCATCCATTACGCCGGAAACTCTTGAATTACCCACAAATGCACGGCCGTGCTCATAGGTGGGGGAGGTAGGGTAGCGTGGGGGAAAGACGGGGGTCGGGAACGAGAATCAAAACGGTTGGCAGGAAGATGAAAGCAAAAGCCAACGGGGGAAGGGGGGGGGGAGCTGTGCTCAAAGGCTGTGGGTAATAACCAACCTGCACATGGTGCAGACGGGACGTGTTAGAGGCCTCACTCACCATCTTTGGCGACCTGGATGGTGGAGCCTTTGTGCTTCCAGATAATGGTGGGGGGAGGCGAGCTGACCACGTCACAGATGATGTCGGCGTCGTCCCCCTCGTTGAACTCCTGCGGAGTGGGCGCATTCTTGAAGGTGATCTTTTCTGTAGGGGTTTGTGAGATGAGAAGTCAAGGCATTGTGCGTCACGCTTCATCAAATGAACAAGGGACGAGAACAACCACCCAGGTTTTAACGTTTCTTTTTTTGTCATTCAGGTTTTTTTGCTGGATCGTGCACACATTGCGACTGCAAGAACTTACGGAAGATTTTCACTTTGACGGTGGCCTCGGCCTCCTTGTCCCCGTTCTTGGCCACGCACTTGTAGATGCCGGCGCTGTCCACGTCGGCATTGTAGATGGTCAGGGTGGACGTGGCCTCGTCGGTGCGGCTCACAAAGATGTCCTGTCTGCTCGCTAGGATCTTCTCACCGCTGGGGGCATACCAGTCGATGTCCTTCGCGTCGCCAACAACTGTCAGAGAAATAAAGGCATGGCATGGCGGACAACAACTTTAACTAAAACTAGGCAATCACAATATTAATCGCGCCGTGCATTTCTCTCAACGCGATGCGCTACAATTACAGTGGTAACAGCAAACACAGCAATGAATGATTCATCGTTCCAACGTAAAACGGTGCTCTCGGTAACCTCTCCATGCTTTTGACACATCTTCCAAGCAACCGCATCAATATAGAGGACCATCTATTATTTACTGCCCAGCTTCCAAGATGACAGTCTGCCCACTCTGCAAACTGAAGATAACGCAGTAGACAGAAGTGGAGTTCTGAGGAACAGTGGTTGTTTTCCTGGCTCCTTGTTTCTTCCCCACTAGGAGGCTGCCCTGCAGCAGTGTGCCAGCAGGCCAGTAGTGGGAGGCAGCTGACCATTGTTATGGATGGTCTAGGGATGGCCAGGCCTCCATTACAATAGCTTATCAAGCTCAGGGCTACGTCCAAAAACAATCCTTGGCCAGATGCTCACTACATTTCTCGGCCCGCAAGGACGGTGTTTGGATTGGAAAAATAAAGATTTACACGGCATGAGGAAAGCTAAGCCAACGTGCCCGTGTTATATAGCTTTCTGCTCTCATCGAAATGAAACCCCTGCAAATTCCTAACAGTTGTTTTATGGATGAGAAGATACGTACAAGAGGTCAAACCTACCTTCACAGAGGAAGAATTTTGACTCTCCCACGCTGATTTCTCCTTGGGTCGGGATAATCTGCACCTGCAGAGAGGCTATAAACAGTTGGAGAGCAGGGGGAGCGAGAGTGAGACAGACAGACAGAGAGAGAGAGAGAGAGAGAGAGAGAGAGAGAGAGAGAGAGTGAAAGAGAAACAGACAGAGAGAGAGAGATGAAAATAAAACACAAGATGAGATTGTGGGTCCAAAGGGGAATATTGATATTGGAGCAAAGCACAAGATGAAGGTGTGAAGTCAGCTGTCTTGTCAAAGATGGACATCTTGCGTAGCACATGCCAGACCACGGGTTCAACCTGAGAGGTGCTCTCTAGACCTTTCTCCTCTCTACGCTGAGACGGAGTGTACCGTATGGATTAGAGACCAAAACACTGCAATACCCCCGGGGGAAGCAAATCAAAGCCCGGTTCTGGGCAATGCTGGAGGGCAGAGTGCGCAGAGTGGCCAGTGGGCCCAGCATACATGCTCTCCGCTCACTCCCCACATGGTGGGCGTATGTAACGACCACAGCACTGTGAACTTATGAGCCCCCGAGATAACACGGCGGCGCTTACACTGGCTGACACCTGGCCAAGAAGAAGAAAAGGGCCCAGCATGGCTAATGCATTAGGCGGACGGGAACTCATTTGGTGGAGAGGACGGTGCAGGAGGAGCTAAATGTATTCTGGGGGAGCAAGCACAATGTGGCGCGGCGTGTAGAACACTGGGTTGCCGTGGCAACCTCCGCTGCTGTCCTATCCACTTATTGAGAAACTGTGGATTTGGCATGGCAGATTCTCTGACTAAATATGACAATTAAGGTCTTGACACTATCAACAAAAAAAAGGGCGCCACAAAATAATACCGCTCTCCTAAACCAAAGCTCGACTCCTAATTATCTGGAAGCCCGGGCCCCGTCAATGATACTCCATAATAGCAACTAAAGCTTCAGTTCTCATTCAGACTAACGAAGGCCACCTGGCCGAGCAGTCCCAATGTACTCTGCATATTTTCTCCCAAACACCACTGAGTGGAAGTCTACTGCCATTAATCAATGGATATTAGCTCCTTCGGCTATGCCTCAGACATTTCATCGTCCTGCATTAGTCAAAGCCGGTGACACAAAAAAGTATCTGCAAAAGAGGTGGTGGTTGTCCTCAGCAGTTGATGAAAAACAAAAACAAAGCAAAAACTAACCACCAACTGGATGTGAGCTGAGAGTATTTCGCCTTTAGATGGAATACCAAAGGTTTACATGTTAGCTCATTGCAGGCCAAGATTATACATATATTACATACAACTACATACAACTACTTACTAACATGCTGCTATTGAATTCTCTCCTCTCACAGGCCTATGGCATGAGAGTGGGACACGGACCATAAAGCATGTATACACCAGGGACTACTGTGAGCCCGTCAGGTGAGTCCACAGAGATTAAGCTGGTCAACAAACACCAGGCACTAACGAATGTGTCAGTTTTCTGGCTAGTCTAGCCGCAGCAGGGATTGTGTGCATCTGGGGGCTCTGCAATGCAGAGGACTCCCCTGATGTGCGACAGCAACTACTGCGGCATTGTCGCGGCTTTGTCTCCTTTTGGCTACCACCACCTCACGCCAGCGGCACCTATCTAACCGGTGAGGATTATACTCTGCCGTGGATGTCATTGTCATTCTGCCTATCACCCACGGCGTGACAGACTCTCACCGCGCTGTTTAACTTCTGCTGAACTAGCAGGGGGAACGCATATCATTAGAAATGGGAAAAGCAATACAAAAAATGTCCTTGTTTCTAACTGAACTGCGTCTATTAGACATTATACAGTCGGTGACATTCTTCCCAAAATGCCCTTCAGCAGCGTCTCACTCTGTGATGGATTACAGGGCATTTTCAGTGGCAAGGCAGGATAGTCAAATGGAGAAGCAATGCCTTCTTTGTTGTTGTTGTTTTGGGAAGGGAGCTTAGCGATACAGTAAATCTAAAAGGCTACAAGTAGCACTCAATTCACTTTGCGACTGTTTGAAAAACACTCCCTGAACTGAGATTTGACTACATTATATTTCACTTGCTGGGAAGAGATTTTATAAAGTTTTATCAACACGTATATTTAATCTACAGTCAAATATTTACATCTGGCTCATGCGCCCGACCATAAAAATAATACAGTTTAAACATTAGAATGCCAACGGCTTTCTAGATGCAATATGGAATATCTCGATTTCAACAGTGAAAGAACAAAGCATTGCTTTAGTGGGATTTTGTGAAATCCCAAATGAAATGTCCCCTCTGATTTGCAGGGGAAGTCATAAAAAACACTTCTTTGCGAGGTAGATCTAGGATTCTGCCACGTACATGATCATGGATTTTTTACACAGCCCTGGAGGCAAAAGCAACAGTGCTGGTTACGATGTAGGGAAACAAAAACACATCTATGTTCCCTCACTCACATCGTAAAGCGCAAGCAAAACACACTTCTGCACACAAAGAAACCCCCTCCAAACACACAAATAGTTTCAATGCAAAAGGACAACATTTCAGGGATCAGATCATGTGGGAAAGGGAACAAATCCCAGAGTTCTTATTGCTTTTGAAACACAACCTTGGAGAGTTCAGAGAATGCAGTCTTTTTTTTACCTAGGATGTTGACATAGCAACCATGCATTAACTCCCTGTCCTTGCTGCGAGCACACAGGAAGAAACAAACAGTCCCACAAAACATAACGAGGCGAGCAATCAATAAGCTTAATTACTAAACAAATCACACCCAGTGCAGCCTCTACTGCCATTGCAGCGCTGGTCAATGCCTGAGGGGGTCATTTCAAAGTGCTCTAACGCCTAGAGTTCCTGCACGCCAAGCAATTCTGCCCTTTGCCCTCTCTACCATGAGATACACTCTGGGTAGGCAGAAATAAACGGTGCAAACTATGTCTTATAATATCTAAATACTGTAACTACATAACTTGCTATGGGTCTACGTTTCTGAATTCCAGCCAGGTCAGGGAAAAGGTCAGACTAACATCATATATGCAATAAGGTATGGTGTGGAAAAGGGGAAGATTAGCACGAGAGATAAGGAGATCTCTTCTAACTATCTATTGGACAGCAATAAATGTATGAGGCATTACACAAGAATTACCTCCCTTGGTGAAAGGAACTTGTGCCAAGAAGTCATGCCAAGGAAGCTGATAAGAGCCTGACGAATTTAAATAAGGCAGTAGTAAACTTTATTTAACATGGTTGAGGCCATCTCCTTTCCAAGTCTAATATTTAAAAGATAACATAACTGAACGGTCAAATTAACATGAGATTATGCTTCCAATAGAACAGTGTTCCCAAGCTAACAGGTGTCAATCAAACCTGGTTTGTATGCAAACATAGAAGTTAGCCGTTCGTTGCATTGCACATATTGAAAGTAGTGCAAATGCTCATAGCATTGTGTGAACCTGACGGCTCGCTTCCATGGCATTCCATATATTGCATACTGTAGAACGCTACAGAAAGATTTTACTAGTGTACTTCAACCTTTAAGGCCAAGATTAAATCTGCACCCTAGCCAGTCCTGGGGTATATGTGTTTTTTTTTCTTCATTCTGCTGCATGACAACCTTTCCCAATAGCTGAATAAGAAGACCATTAATCATACCTGTCAAATGAAGGCAGGCAATAGAGCAACATTGTATAGAGTACATTCCTATCAACATCTCTCCATACATCATTACTGTGCGTGAGCATGCTATATCTGGAACAGAAACACCAATGCAAACAATAGTTTATTCAATTCTTTACTGGATAAACTATATATCTCAGCCTTATAATTTATACTAACCTAATACGTCTTCACACATGCCTAGTGTATATATTAATATAAGCCTAAAACTAGACAACTTCAAAACATAGATCATTTGGTGCCAAACACGTTTAGATGACATCAATATTGAGTTGTATTTCGTTGCATTAAATGCAAGGCAAAAAAAGGAACGACACAGAGTGCTGTCATTGGTCAACAGCTCACCCCCTTAGCCTTAATTCATTGTTTTAAAATATGGTTATGACCAACAGATCATCTTTTCTTTTCTTTTTTCCTTTAGGTATACACTACAGCTTGTATTCTAAAGTACAGACACAATGGGATGAACAGTAAAAGCCTGCAGTGCTGGAGACTGTTACGTCCAAGCCAATTCTCCCCAAAACAAAGGTTTCAGACCAAGATCATACTTCATTCACATTTTGCAGTAGGCAAATTAGGCGCCATAGTGCCACACTCAACCGAGGCTGATAATCTGAATGCACTTCCTGTCACAAAATTGAAAGAAAACGGCCTACAACAATCACAGGGCTCTTAAAGATAATGCAAACACGTGTGGGGGGGGGGGGGGGGGGGGGGGGGGGGGGGGGGGGGGGGGGGGGGGGGGGGGGGGGGGGGGGGGGGGGGGGGGGGGGGGGGGGGGGGG